>APFE031702951.1:164932-182710 GCA_000404065.3 Pinus taeda
ATTTATACATGCCGAAGCATCCAATACCATGGACCGAAAACCATCGTGTCCAAAACCATGGACCGAAAACCATCGCATCCAAAAAAAATGTGCGAAAATCATGCACAAAACCATAGGTGGATCTGCCCAACCTTACATAGGGTCCAAAACAAAAATTTTCCGGGGCACTGCCCCAGACCCCATAAAGTGGGGTTACGGGTACCCCTAAAACCCCTTGTTAACTATGTGGAAAGAATATAACACAACCCAAAAATTACTCCACAGTGTAGGGTCCTAACCATCTTGTCCTCAACTTGCATTTGAAATCCTTGTATCTTGAATCATAGAGTAGTGCCCAATCTCCCTCTTGGAATTGCTTCTCCCTGATAGTTTTGTCATGCCATATCTTTCTCTGAAGCTGAACTACCTCTGTATGGAGAAGGGCTTGCAATCTATATTCATCCAATCCATTGAGCTAAAGTAATCTCCCTTTCTATGCATGGCTAAGGTCTAGGTCTAGCTGAGCTACCAGCCTTAGGGTATTGAATTCAAAATCTGTTGACAACAAAGCCTTCTTCTCATAAACCAGTTCATAGGGTGTGAACCCGATGGTGGTCTTCCATGTGGTGTTGTAGGCCCAAGTGGCCTCAACTAATCTATCTTCCCAGTATTTCCTACTGCTCCTCACTACCTTGGTTAGGATCCCTTCCAATTCTCTGTTAGTAACCTCCACTTTCCCATTGGCTTGTGGATGGTAAGGGGTGGAAGTCTTGTGCTTGATCTTATGATGTGTGAGCAGGTCTTCAATCAGGCTGGAAGTGAACTGACTGCCTTAGTCTGTGACCAACTATCATGGATAACAAAACTTGTAGAATATGTTTTCTCTTAAAAACTCGAATACTTTTTCGTCTATTGCTGCTTTGATTGCTTTCATCTCTGCCCACTTTATCAGGTAGTCGGTGCACACAATGATGTACTGCTTCTGCTTTGAAGGGGGGTTGATAGGCCTCACAAAGTCCATGCCCCACTTCTCAAATGGCTCAAAGGTCACTTGAGGTTGCATGGGAATTTCATCCTTTGGGGTGGGTTTCACCATCCTCTAACACCGATCACACTGGCTCGTGTATCTCCTCACATCCTGATGAAGAGTGGGCGAGTAGTAGCCTACTTGCAATATCTTGAAGTTGGTTCTTTTTGCTGCAAAATGACCTCCACAAGGCCTGTCATGACAGGTCAGGAGGATGTCAAAGACTTCCTCCTCCCTGACACATATTCTCAAGATCTGATCTGGGCCAAGTTTGAAGAGATTGCCTCCAATCCAGCTGAAAGGGGCACTTTTCCTTACTATCTTGCTCTTTTATTTTGAGAATAGGTGTGGTGGGAATTGTGTTGAAACCAAGTAGTTTGCTATATTAGAAAACCATGGAGAGAGTACTGATATAGCAAACAAATGTTCATCTGGCATTTGGTCATCCACCATTCCTTCTTCACCTACAGGCAAATTTACTCTAGACAAAAAGTCAAAAACAACATTCTCTTTACTAGGCTTATCAATAATGGTCAAATCAAATTGTTGCAGTAAAAGCAACCATATAATAATGCGATCATTTACATATGATTTGTTCATTAAATATCTAATTGCAGCATGATCAGTGTACACAAAGGTTTGATAGCCCATGATATAATGTCTGAATTTTCTTAAGGAATGCACAACAACTAGGAGGTCCTTCTTGGTCACTGTATAGTTTAACTATGCCTTTGACAAGTTTTTTCTTATAAATTATATGGAATAAGGTAACTTTTCATAAATTTGTTCTAAGGTTGATCCTATTGCTTTGTTCAAGGCATCTGTGTGAATGTGGAAGGGTAGGGCCCAGTTTGGGCCTCTGAGAATTGGGGCAGTCACTAGCTTGCTCTTCAAGGTATCTAGGGCTTCTTGACATTTTTCCAACCATATGAACTCAACATCTTTGCCTAAGAGGCCAAACAAAGGAGAGGCTATCTTGTTGAATTCTTTGATGAATCTCCAGTAATATCCAGCTAAGCTTAGGAAAATTTTGACATCTCTCACCTTCTAAGGAGGTGGGACCCTTTGGATGATGACAATTTTGTTGGTGTCCACCTACAGTCCTTGTTGAGATATTGCATGACCTAGCATGGTCCCTTTAGTCATCAAGAATTCACATTTTTCCAAACTGAGGGACAGGTTCATCTCAATACACTTATCCAGAACTTTTCCTGGGTCAGATAAAGCTTCCTGAAAGTCAGATCCATAAGGAGTAAAATCATCTATGTATATTTCTACTGCATCATGAACCAGTTCAGAAAATATACTCAATACCTCTCTTTGGAAAGTGGATGGAGTGTTGCACAAACCAAAAGGAAGGACCCGGTATGCCAAGGTACCCAAAGGACAAGTGAAAGTGGTCCTATGTTGGTCTTCCAAGCTTATTTGAATCTGATTGTACCCCCTAAACCCATCTAGGAAAGAGAAAAACTTTTTCCCTGCCAGACCGTCTAACACTTGATCTATGAAAGGTAAAGGAAAATGGTCCTTTTTAGTGGCTTTGTTCAATTCCTGATAGTCGACACAAATTCTCCACTTACCATTTTTCTTTGCCACTAGCACCAAAGGAGAGACCCATTCACTATCAGAAATGGGATAGATGAATCCTGCACCAAGCAATTTCTGCATTTCTTCCTTAACAATATCTTTAAGTGTTGGGTTCATCCTCCTTTGAGTCTTCCTGACTAGTTTGCAATCTTCCTTGATGTATATATCATGAGTAAATACTGAAGGGTGCACTCCCTTCATCTCCTTATAACTCCAGGCGAAGGCATCTAGATGTTTTCTCAGTAGGCTGCATAACTCCTTCTCCTAGGAAGTAGATAGGGATGGACTGATTTTCAATGTTCTTTCTGGGCCGAACTCTATATTTTTGACACGGAGAGACGTAGAGTCAACCACACAGAGATCAGTTGAGGGGTGGTTTTGGGTTTCTCTTACTATGTCTTCTAATGGTGATACACTAGGAGGTGGATTCTGAATCAAATTTTCAATCATATCATCCTCATCTTGCGGTTTTACCCCCATGGCGATTTCCAATGCACAAAGTGGTGCAGAATAAACTTCATCCTCATCTTCCTCCTCCAACCAGAGAGGTAGATCATGTTCTAGCAAGGGTTGTGCAGGAGGATATAGGACTAACTGCTTGGACATGTGCTTGTTCTTTATGGTCATGTTCCCAGCTTGGCAGCTGATATAGGCATCGGTTGTAGCCAACCAGGGTCTTCCCAGAATGAGAGGATACCGAGTGAGCTTTGCCTTCAGCTAGAGAACTAAGAAATCGGCAGGGTACTCCCAAGAATCAATGGAGACGATCACATCTTCCACAATCCCCTCATGGGTCACTGTGGAGCGGTATGTTAGCTGTAGCACTGTCATGGTCTTCCTCAAGGAGCCCTAGAGGTTAATTTTTAGCATTGTGTCCTTTGTCATCACATTAATGGTAGCTCCCATATCAATCAAGGTATGTGGGATCATTGTGCCATCGATGTGGACATCAACTATTGGGCTTCCAGGGTCTAGATATTTTGGACAGATTACCTGCCCCAACATCAAGTCGGACAATTGTCCTATGACATTGATGGTTGGGGCATCTCTCTTGCGCCTTCCTAGATTCCTAAAGCACTTCCCTTTGATCAACATATTGTAGATAGGTGCATATTTTATGGCTTGGAGAAGTGGTATCTTCACACATAAATGTTTCAATTCTCCCAGGAGTTCAGTCTCTTCTGGGGTAGGCTGGATTATCATGGATAGTCTCTTAGGAAAGGATGAATTTGCTTTAGGTTCACTTTCCTCTTTATCTTCTTCAACCTCCCTGGGTGGAGGCTGGCTATCAGGGAGAAATTTCCCAGATCGCAAGATTATTTCTTGAATCTCCACAGCATAAGTTGGACATGATGGTTCCCCACTATACACTTGTTGAGTCTGTTTGTTGTTCGGGTTTGGATTCGGCTGGGCAAGAATTTGGGGTTGCCTTGGTGGAGCAGAAGGTAACGATTGGGGTTGGGCAGGTGGTGGAGCTAGAAGAGCAGGAAGAGAGTTGTATTGGGGCCTCCACCCCTAATGAGATGCATTCCATTGAGGTTGCAGCTGAGCATAGGATTGAAATGAATGGGTGGTTGGTAGGGCATGATATTTAGATATGAAGGACCAAGGAGGAGGTGTGGATGAGGAAGGTTGAGCAGGAGAGCCCCAAGAAGGTATGGAGGTGACTTGATTGGGGTTGTAGTATGCCTGAGATGTCCCTTGCATCCCCTGCTGGTATGGTTTAGGTCCATGCGATCTCCTTTGGTTTATGTAATAGATTTGTTCAGTGACTCCTTCGGCCCCTTGGTATATAGCTTTAAGTCTGGGCAAGGAAGGGCACTTATTTGTGGAATGATCTTCTTCACAGAATGAATAAACCTCTATAGAGTTCAATGGGCATTCATTCCTAGGATGCCTCCTGGTGCATCTAGGGCAAAAGATGGCCAAAGCCCTCTTTGCTTCCTCTTGTTTTATTTTGATATGTAAGGTATCCATTTGCATAGCAAGAGTCTACAGCATCTCACTCTTGAAGTCTTCCAACATGTTTCCAATTTCACCTTTAATGGATGAATTGGAAGAAGAGGTACTGGTTATGGGTTGGCTCCCCCTTGCCTTTCTTTCTGGTTGCTCTATAATGGTTTCCAAAAACAGTCTTTATGTCCTCATAGGATAGTTGGTAGATGTCTCCCCCGGCCAATAGATGGAGGGTATCTAGAAGGTCTTCCTAAATTCCCCTGAGCAGGACCAACTTCAGAGACTCAGGGTCAAGTGTACACCTGGCCCTTTTGTAATTGAGCTGGAACCTCTCTTCATAGTCTTCCAGGGACTCATCACTTCCCATGATCATTCGGAAGATTTCTTCTTTAGTATCTTTTGACTTACAATAGTCTCAATACTATCGTTAAAGGCCTGATGCATCTGAGCCCAAGTTGTGATGCTATTGCTAGGTAATCCCATGAACCAGTGCAATGCTACATCCTTGAGAGTGGAAGGGAACAGTTTCAACTTTTGCTCGTCTTCTGCATAGTCATAAGTTCGACAGATGACAACAAACTCGAACAAGAAGGTGTCAGGATCTTCTGTAGTCAGACCATGGAAGTGAGGTAGGGTTGAAGGACTTATATTCTTCATTTTCGTGTCCCCATTGGTCCCCTGAATGGGAAAGGTACCCTCTATTCTCTCTCCATTTCCCCTAGCATTTCTGTTTTCAGCCATTGGCTCAGGAGGAATGTTTTCTTCTTCTTCTTCCCTTATAGGTTCTTCAAATATTTCAGGTTGTTCACAGAAGGGTTCTTCTTGATTGCAGCCACTGAAGAAGAGAGAAGGTTGGCTGTGTGAGGCAATGGGGGTGTTGGGCAAAAATTTCTCGGAATTATCTCTATTTCTATGAGGCATGAAAGGAAATATTTTTGGTTGGTTTTTGTTTCTTTTTCCCCACACTGAAAATAACTACAGAAGTTGAAATTGATAAAACAAATTGCAACTAGCTGAAATGAACTTGCCGAATGGAAATTTGCAGAATTGAAAGAAAATAAATTACTAGTCTACTTTAGCTTAAATGAAATTTGCAGAATTGAAAAGGAAGTAAAGAAATGCAGAACTTGAACGAAAAGAAATGACCAGTCTACTTTTGCCGAAATAAACTATTAGTATAATGTTGCAATAGGAAATAGAAGAAATAAGTAATCACAGAATACTCTGACACTTCCCTGGCAATGGCACCAAAAAGTGGTGAGCGCCAGTATTGCACCAATAATGCTGCAACTCCTGGGCTGTCAACTTTACTTTTATCAACCCGGTAATTCGTAACAAACTTGGAAGCGTCGGTGTTGTATGCACAAGTACTAGGTCTCACTGCAGGTTGTCACTTGGTTAGCCGGCACAAGATCACTAGGATCTCAAGCCAACTTCTATGGATTTCAGAAGAAGCTCTATGTATGATGAAAGAAAGGAAAGATTAATCTACAAATGCTATTCTAGTTGCAGAAAGGAGAAAGACTGGAATGTAAAGCAGAACCTAGTAAAAGCTTATTAACATTCTAGTTCTAATTTTGCCAAAAACACTATGAAAACCATAAAACGAATGCCATTACCTACTCAAGGAAGTAAACAACATCTAACCATGCTATTTCTGGAAGTAAATAAGCAAAAAAACATATTTTTGGATTTTTATGAGTTTTTATGTCAATTTAACATGCATTGAATTTATTGTGTGTAGCGAACAAGTAGCATTAGAGGGAGGTTTTGGAGCTTGGGAGGATGTAGGATGGTGTGGATGGGTCCTAGGAGGTCTAGGTGGCCTTTTGGAGGCTTTTTCCACACTCAGTCTTCAAAAGAAATCCTACAGGAAAAACTACAGGAGGACACAGGAAAACTACAGGAGGAAAACATGGTAACTATAGGAGGCCTATAGGAGGAAGCCGAGAGCAATTTCCGTTGTTTTGGGGGTGTGAGAGTCGGTGAAAAAGCTGGATGAAGGTTGGAATGAGGTGTTAGGGTGCCTAAGGTCTACCATGAATCATCAGGAGAGAGAAATATGATTGGGTTTGCTCAAGGAGAGAGGAAGAAGTTCTATGAAAAATGAAGGAAACTAGGGCAGAATTAAGGTGAGGTTTGGGAGACCTATAAGGAATGAATCAAGTGGAGGGTGTGATTGCTGATAAGCTAGCCTACTGCTGGAAGAGATATGCTGCATAGAAACCAAGAAAATCAAGCAACCATTGAAATGAATGCATCCTAGGAGAAACAGAGTTTTACATTAAAATGGCCTAAACTATGATGCATAGAAAGAAATGTTGGGAAATGCTGCAAGAAAGGAAAACATGAAAGAGGACTATTGTAAATCAGGAAGTGAACATGATGAAGGAGATCTAAAGCGAAGAAAAATTAGACCATTAATCTACTACAGAGCTACAAACACTCGAAGTCCTATGAATGAGGAAAATATGTGTTTTTGGCGCAGCAAGAGAGTCTTCGCCTCAAATCATGGTCCTAGAGGGAGGAAGAGAGGACAAGGCACTGTTGCTAGCCTTTTCAATATTTTCTGATCATTTCTTAACCTACGACAGAAAGCACAAATGAAAGCAAACTACTAAATCATCAAAAGCAACCTATTCTTAACCATAAAAGAAAAATACATCTAACAACAAAGTAATCTACAAAATGAAGTAAAGCATACAAATACAAGTAAAGAGAAGCTTGGCTGCTTGGATTGGGCCCTGAACCAAGAGCTTCATCCCTATGAGGTAACTCAGTGCTAGCTCAAAAAGGATTCCATCTTCATTATCAAAACAATAGCAAGATTACATAAAATTGTCACAAAATAATAAGTTGCAAAATTTGAGCAAAGTTTACATAAGAAAAAATATAATCCTAGTGAGGCCCTAGGCCTCTCTACTTATACATCTAAAGCTACCAACAACTTCCTTAAAATTATGGAGGCTTGGCTCCCAAACTCGAGATAACTATTAGTCATCCTCCACTTGCTCAGTTGCCTTCTAGTGCATGATTCGACTGCTTGTACTCCAAGCTGAATGAAGGGGAATTTGAAGTGAGGAGTAATAAATGAAGGAGATTCCCTCCTATAATTCCTCTCCTCTGTCTACTTCGAGTTATTGCTTCCATTTGACCACTGGATCCTTGACTTTGACTTCGAAATCCATCAATAATATGCATTAAATACATGTTAGACCACATGGCATAATAACTAACTCAATTCACTCTATGAACATAAATATAATCAGAAAATCATACAATAAGCTAAGAGAATGGTTGATGTGACTAGGTTATGAGGTAAAATGAGCCCATATAATTACCCATTTATGAGGCTCATCAATGGGATTTGAAGCTCCCTCTCAAGAGAGCATCTCATTGATTTCTCATCATCAAAATTTACATCCCTTCAAACAACTATCATTTTGAGTTAAGGTAAGTACACCCAATAACTGTGTGGAGTTTCAATGTAACCTGAAAAAATTCCCAACTCTATTGTCGACTTAAGCTTCTTCCTTAAATCTTTGGAGACATGGGAACAAATAAAGGCTCAAAAAATTCTGAAATGAGACACATCTGACTTTCTCCCCAAGAAAGCCTTCTCTGGTGTAATCATATCAAGGATCCAATGAGGAATTCGGTTATGAAAATGGTTATTGTGTTACATGCCTCTACCAACAATTTTAGTAGCAAACCTTGGTCATGTAGAATAACTCTCACAAGTCCTATAATGCTCTGGTTCTTTCTCTTAACTACCCCATTTTGTTGTGGGTTGTGGGGAGATGTCAGTTCTCTTTGGATTCCTTCTTTGGAAAAAAAATCCTTGAAGTCATTTGAAACATAAAAACCTCCATTTTCATTCTTGAGAGCCTTCACCTTCTTGTTCGCCTATTTCTCAACAATTGCCTTGAATTCTACAAATTTTGAGAATGTCTCATCCTTCTTCTGCATGAAGAAGATCCAACGCTTTCTTGAGAAATCATAAATAAAAATAACATATTACTTATATCTGGAAGTGGAGGATGTTGAGAAGGGTCCACAAACATTAGAGTGGACTCTCTCCAAGACTACATTTTCTTTCCTATCTCGATCATGGAATGTGCATTTTACATGCTTTCCCAAGGTACAACCCTTGCAAACATCTTTCTACTCAAGTGATCCTTGAGGGAGGCCATTGGTTATTGGCTGCATAATTTTAAGGAAGCCATGGTGCAAATCACGAAGTCTTCTATACCAAATCTCACCGACATCTTGACTCTGCACTTTCTTTGTCTTACTACTTAATGCAGTGCAATATTCCACATCAAGTTTATACTAGTTCTTAACATGAACCCTAATCTTCTTCACCTACCCAGTAGCTATGTGTCTCACAAAGTTTTTATGTTTACTAAAAATAAAATCATACCCACGATCTTCCAAAACTAATACAAAGATGAGGTTCTTCTTCATTCCTAGTAAAAACATGACATCTTTGAGGCAAAGACATGACCCTCACTCCCTCTTAAAGGTTATGGTATCAATCTAGGTAGCACTATACATTGTTTTGTCCCCAAGCTCAATATGCATCTAGATATCTTACTCCTCCAGGTCACTGAAAAGCTCTCTACACCTTGTCATGTGTAGAAAGACACCTGAGTCCAAGTACCACACACTCCTCATCATAGTGTTTGTCATGCAGGCAATTAGGGTGAAGTCTAACTCGAAATTTGAAGCCAATGGTCACCTATTTCTCCTCCTAAGTTGTTCTTGCTATTTTATTTTGCACAAGTCTTTTTTCTTTCCCCCTTGGCTAGAATCTAGTTTGGTTTCGGATTTCTTCCGTTTTCCCTTCTTTCCCTCTCTAACCAATGAAAAGTTTTCTTCATCCTCTCCCTTGGATGAACCTCCATCTCTGGTATTTCACCTAATTTCTTCTTGTACCAAATCAGACCATAAGCGCTCCCAATTCGTTAATTTCTCCCTTACATTCACTGAGTCATAGTAGCTATGATGGGATTTTGAAGGGCCTAGAAGAGCTAGGTTCACTGGGTCATCTTCTACAACATTCACACAAACCCCTCCAAGCTCATCCCGAACTTGTGTAAATCAAGTGAGATACTACGGAATAATATCATTCTTTTGCATCTTAATGCTTCAAAGTTTGTCTTTGAGGGACAATTTTCTATGGTCGCATTTATTCTCAGATATCTCATTCAGTTCCTTCCACATTGCAAAAGGAGTTTGTTTCCCATGGAGATTTGAGACAATGTGGTCTCTCACTTCCTTGAGGATTATTCTCCTCACCTTGGGTACATCTTTCTTTCCTTGGGCTAGGTTCGAGGAATCTACTGATCCTTGTTTTGTAATTTCGATCTAGACATATTCCAACAATCCACTGTCATCAAGCATTGCCTCCATGTGATCCTTCTAGATAATGAAATTAGTGTTTCCTTCCGAGGCATATTATAATCTCAGTCAATTGAAGGCCATTCTCCCATCTCTCAGGAAATCCTACTACATTGAAGCTGCAAATTTGAAACTCCTAAGGAAAAAAATTGAAATGCTTGTTTTAATGTGAATCCTACTCTGATAGCATGTAGAAATCTAGTGATATAATTGCAACTACTCAAGAAATTTAATCTAAATCAAGAAACACAATTCTACTCTATTGATATGCAGAAATTAATTCACAATTTAGAACATCATTCACAAACATGCATCAATCACATACACAGGTACACAAATATATCTAGGGGAAACCAACTAGTAAAAATCCCTTAAGCATATTTGAATCAATTAGATGAATAGAGAATCTATTGAAATTGCTAGCTCCAACTCTGAGCTTAACCTGCAAAAGAATAATTATTCTCTTTGCTCAATCAAAATGTCTAACCTAGACTTAGTAATTTTTTTCTCCCACCTGAGCTCCTATTTCCTTCCACAAATCCTTAGGATATTGGCCCCTATTCTTTAGGAATTTCCTTCAAAATTATTGCACAATTCCCAATGATTGATCATTGATTTCATGCAACACCTATACACTCAAAGCTAGTATGCAATTGTTGTTACACTGCCTTGGAATGTCCACCATAACTGAGAAATTCAAATTCCTTGCATGCTTGAGCTATTTATGGTTGATTGATGAGTTTAGTCAATGGTCTTTCAGTTAGACTATTGTCCCACTGCAAAACTAACCTCCAACTTATTCTATTAACTATTACAATTAGTTTAACTAAGTGCTACAACAAATAAATAAATTGGATTGTTAAAAATTAGAAATAAACACATGCAAACTGAACTCCAAGCTGACTAACTCTAAATATACTGAGCTAACTAAGTGACAAGAGCCATGGCACCTCATTTATCTTCCTCCAAGTTTTTTGTTGATGTGGAAATTCTGAATTTTCTTAATTTAACCAAGGCTAAGTCAAATTGAGCCTTTCTTGCTACACTTCTCAACAACTATCTCAAGAGACTTACGCATCCCTCTAGAAATCAATTCATTGAAACTTGCAAAGAATAGATAGTGCGAAAAAATAAATGACATAATCAACTGATAACACTTTCAGATGATGATTATGGCAATTAGAATAATGGTGACACCTCCTCGTAGTAGAGCAACAAATATATCAGTGAACACAAATCATTAGATCATCAGTGACAACAAAATATTATCATTTGTTAGTACCATGCTACATAATTAATCAATTATAAATTGTCTTTTAACACCTAAACATTAATTTAATCAATTTCTAAAAAGCATTATGAGACCCCCTTGTGGGAAATTTGTTGTTACTTTCCATGATATATAAGAGCCCACAATTTATAGAGGCTCAACATGATGAAAAAGATGACCTTACTTATTTTGTGTAGGTGACCCTTTCCAAGTCAGGCTGACCCACCAACTCGTCGGATGGGTGCCCTGGCTTGCCTAGCACATAACACCCACATGGGTGCTCGGGTGCCCCGCCTTCATGTGGGCATGCCTAGGGCATGAGTGTTTTCATTTCCGTGTGTTGTAGCTAAATCTTGCCATGGTGGAAAACAACATATGATGGGAGAAATTTTGTTTTAGTCTTTTATGAAGAGAGATTATTTATATTAAGAAATTATTGGGCTTGGTGCCTTATCTCCAAGCTGGCCTCTCCAAAGCCACAAACCAAGCATCAAATTTCACTCATTGACAGCTAAACCAAGGCTAGAGCCCACAATGGGGCCAAGGATGTACACAATGCAAAAATTGACTCCATGCATAGTAGTGTATATAAACACTATTGAAAGAATTTTAATAACCAATGTGGACTATATTTCTATAGGTGTGTTATTAAAAAGGATATGCCATAATAATAGATTTCAACCAAGAGACTTGCTTCATGAACACCAATATTCACTTCACTGATCATTACTCAAAGCTCTCATTTCGCAAGAATCCAACAATGGAGTGGCTCTATCTTCGACTGAATTTTCTGTCTCACCTAGTATTTGTTACTGCTTTAATATTTTTTGTGAGATTGCCAAATGGAACATTTGATCCAAGTCTTGTTGGCTTGGCAGTAACATGTGGATTGAATTTGAACATATTATAAACCCGGGTCATATGGAAGCTATATAATGTGGAAAAAAAATGATTTATGTGGAAAAAATAATGCAATATCCCAATATATCAAGTGAAGTGTCATTTTTATTGATACTTCAAGGCCAAATCACAATTAGCCATAAAAAACACAAAAGTGTTTCAGAACCTTAAGCTCTCTTCTAATTGTCCCTCCAAATTCCAACTAAAATCAATCCCAATAACAAGATGTAATTCTTATTAATTATTTTGGTGAAAGGTTTAAAATAAATATTTTGTCATTAATATGCACGTATCAGAAATACATTTACTTTTTGTTAGATATTAAAAATCTTTCAAAATTTACCGGATATATATATTTACTTTACTTTGAAGTTGGTAAACTTCCAATGCATTCTTCATGCCATATTCATAGATAAAACTGGGTAACAAAATGTTATATGTTGAGTACCCAATTGCGGCTTCTGAAGAATCAATTTGTAGGTCAATGATCTGGGTATACAGGATTAATATACGTCGACAAATTTGCATCCTGATGGCCTTGTTTTAGAAATTGAGACAATGGAACTGTAATGGGAATTTCGAATGTAAAAACCCAAAATAACATTGTGAAGTTTAGTGGGAAACAACAAAATTTCCTTTTAAAAACTCAAGACTATAATTTTTCAAAGGTCATGTGACATATAAGGGTGAGAGGTAGATTTGTTTAGTTGCTAAATGATTTCCATCCCTTCGTCATACAGAACAGGTTACACCTCGTGCAAATTCCAGAGTAATCGACGGTTCATATTTTCTCATATCTAGATCCCCGACAACATAAATTGCATGGAACTTATGCAAAGGAGATCCCCTGAGAACAATTTAATCAAAACTACCCATCAATTGATTAATGGCTAGAATTTGTTTCGATGACACCCTTCGCGTTTCTAGAAACCACTTCGGCGTGGCCCTGATAACAAATATGGTTTTATGGAAACCAACTTCTTCCAATATGCCCACAAGGACAGTCAAAGGGCTCACTTGTCCATTAATAATTTTGTTATGATGTATATAGGCCTCAATTTCCCTTTTAAAAAAATATCCATAAAGTGCGATGTTGAAATTTGAAAGATGAAGCTTCATTTGGGAAAAATATGGTTATATATTTATATTTCTATACATATATAATATTAAAATCATAAAACTTCTATATTGTTTATATATGGGGGGGATTTCTATTGATGTAGAAAGGTATTTATATATTTTGTAAACTTTTAAAAGATAAAAGAGAAATAATTTTATAACTTTTCAGAAATTGGTTTCAATAATACAGTTGAAAGTTAGTTAGTTAGGTTAGGGAAGGGAAATTAAAATAAAAAATTGTGAAGGGGTTTGTAGTCAGAGAGTCGTGTATTGTATCTTTTGCAACAATGAAATCTCTCTCAAATCAAAGAACATGAAGCAATTTGATTCGATCTTTGGGGTTAATTGTAGAAATTGTTTTTCTCATGTGTTCATCAATCATTTATGTTTTTTCTTCTCTTTTTGAATGAAGCCCTCCACATCCGAGAAATTCATCCACATTTTCTCAGTTTCTCATTGTTCTTTTTACATAAGTTATATTCATATTCTTAATTGGGTGGGCATAAACTCTTTCCTCTTTATTTCTGTTCAACCACTTCTTTAGTCCAAAGACTTTACAACCCTTAGAGTTTCTAGCCATTCTATTTTGAAAGTTGGGTTTTCAGAACTAGAAGCTTCGTTGCAAGCTCTCATGGCATGTCCCTCCAGCCATTGATTTTAACAAATTTTCACCAATCTTGAGATGTCCCGAGCATTGGTTCCCTCATAGCCATGAACTGTCTATGGGAAACAACATCAAACTGGCATCATTTTAGGGTAACAAAGACACAATTATTTTTCCGTATTGAGATCTATTTCTTGAAGGAGACCAAGATTTGGATACTAATATTGGTTGTTTATTATTCACCTCACGATTTCACTCATGAATATTTCACTAGAGAAGAATTTTTGCTGACAAGAAAATGAGGAAGCAACATGGAAGATTTAGGTATCAAACTTTGAGGTTCTTAAAGGAATTTCTATTTTTTATTATCATGTTTATGGTCTACTTTCCCCTACACATCAAAAATATTGTTTCCTGCTTTATATTCTTAGAATATTGAAAGACCCAAAAGTTACATTCTTTATTTAAAAAAAAGGACCCCCTTCTTCCTGTATCATTTATTTTGGGACTACTTCACCTCCTAAATCTAATGAGAAAAATGATTTCTACATTACAATTCCTTAAAATAACCAATCACGATTTGAACATAAGGAAGATGAATCATCATATTTGGCAGCTACCACTTTTCCTCACAAACAACCCACTACTTTTCACTTCAAAACCAAGGAAATGTTTAAGCACTTGAAGCTACCTTCATTTCTTCATCATTATCCTCTAAAAATTTTCAATACTCTTCCAAGTTTCTCTATAGAAAACAATGACGTTACAATTGAACAACATGTCCTCGAATTTTAGTATTTCTAGGACAAATTTGAAATTATTCATGAAGATGTGGCTTTGATGTTGTTTTGTCATTCATTAAAGCAGATGCTCAAAAATGGTTTCAACATTTAGAGGTGAGTTCAATTATTTCATGGCAGTGTTTTCAACATATCTTTCTTAGACGTTGGGGTGAGAACAAGTCATATGAAAAACATCTCTTGGAATAATTATATACCATGCATAGGGAGAGTAGTGAATTAATCACTAAATTTAATAAGAGATTTCAAAATAATTACTTCATAATACCCAAAGAAATTTTCTCTTATGAGGTTGTTTCCATAATATACTATTTAGCATCCCTTCATCCTAATGTAGAATTTTATGTTAGGGGGAGGGGATCCAAAGCTCTAGATCACATGTTCATTGATGCTCAAGAAATTGAGGATAACCTTTGGGCTTTTGGGAAGCTTTCAGATAAGAATTTGTACTCAAATCTGGAAATAAATCAGCAGGAGAAGGGATGTGAACAACAACCATCAAGTTTAAGTCTGTACATGTTGAAAAATGAAGATACATCATCTTAATATGATTCCACTTTTTCTGATCTCATAGCTTTCAAATCAGATTTTTCAAAGGTGTCAAATAAATTTTTCTACTCTTAGATACATGAATGTTTTTAATATGAGATTTCTTGAAAATTCCATTATCAAAACTAATGATATTGAGCATTTGGGTGAAAATAGTCAAATTTTTGAAAAAAAAATCATATCAACAACTTGTAAACTAAGAGTACATGCAAGATTCTCCAAAATTTTCATATCATATTAATTTGGCTTTAGCAGAGAGGTGGGAAGAATTGAAAAAGGAGTATGCAAACATATTTATGAAGTAAAAGCCTTTTCATCTGATTGTGAAAAGAAGTTGGTCCTTATACAACCTAAAGCTAAAGAGTCAAGCAGTGAATGCGGTTGTTCCGTTCAAGAAGATACATATCAGCAGACTGTTCAAGAAAGGGAGGTAGATGGATTTTTTTCTCAACAATTTTACGATCCAATAGTTGACTGTATTTCATCTTTCTTTGGTTAGAAATAGGTATTAATTTCGGGGTTGAATCAAATTTTATGTTTGAGGATTTCATGTTTTGCATGCCTATTTTTATTTTTAGTTTTCAGGAGCACAAAGGAATTAGTTCTAACACTAAAAAGATGACCTAGTATCACTAGAAGGTTGACTTCACTTAAAATAATTTACCCATGTATATAGATAGGAGTTGTACCTAAATATGATTAGATTTTGAGCATTTAATTTTAGTTTTAAGTATCTTTGATTCAGATTCCTAAGCAAGAATAAGGGTTCGAGAAAATAGAGATTTCAGAGGGATTTAATTTTTCAGGATTTGTGAGTTAATTGGGAATAATTTCAGTTTAATTTTAGTCCATACCAAACCAAGGTTATTGGCTTGCAGTTCTCACTGAAACCAAGGTTATTGGCTTGCAGTTCTCACTGAAACCAAGGTTATTGGCTTGCAGTTCTTAGTGCTTTGCAAGCAAAGGTGTGGTCCCCATGTGGAGCAATCCTTCCATGGTGGAAAAATTCTTCCATGGTAGAAAACAACAAACCAAGGTTAATAGCTTGCAGTTCTCAGTGCAACCAAGGTTATTGACTTGGAGTTCTAAGTGCTTTGCAAGCAAAGGTGTTGTCCCATGTGGAGCAATCCTTCCATGGTGGAAAACAACATATGACGGGAGCAATATTTCTTCAGCTTTTAATGAAGAGAGATTAATTATATTTAGAAATTCTTGAGCTTGGAGGCTTATCTCCAGGCTAACATCTCCAAAGCCGCAAACCAAGCATCAAATTTCACTCGTTGAAAACCAAACCGAGGCAGGAGCTCGTAGTAGGGCCAAGGTTGCGCACAACACATCAATTGACTCCATGGATAGTAGTGTATATAAACATTATTGAAAGCATTCTAATAACCAATGTGGAATATATTCATGTGCGTGTATGATTAAAAAGGATCTCCCATAATAATATATTTTAATCAAGAAAATCACTTCATGACCATCAATCTTCGCTTGACCGATTATTACTCAAAGCTCTCATTTCGTAACAAACCAACAATGGAGTGGCTTTGTGTTCAACTAAATTTTTTGTCCAACCTAGTATTTCTTACTGCTTAAATATTCTTTGAGAGCTTTCCAAATTGCGTATTTGATCCAATTCTTGTTGGTTCGGTGATAGCACATGGATTGAATCTCAATGTAATATAAACCCCAAGTCATATGGAATCTATGTAATGTGGAAAAAAATGATTTCTGTGGAGAGGATAATGCAATATCCAAATATATCAAGTGAAGTGCCATTGTTGATTGATACTGCAAGGCCAAATCAAAATTAGCCATCAAGAAACACAATAGTGTTTTAGAACTTAGAGGTTTGACCTAGATCACACTTGTCATTTGTATTGAAATGTATCACATGAAGTGAAAACTTATTAAGTTTATTGATAAGGTTAATCAAGCACGATTGATCGTGGTAAATTTCATTTGGACTTCAATATCAGCAAAACCCAAGCCCTATTGAAGGAGACATAGTTGGTGTCATTATCCTCATTACTATTATACAATAAGAGCTTATATATATAAAAGGGTGAAGATTTCCTTATGCACGCGGTAGTGTAGCCGATGTGGTAGGACGGATGGCTTGCCGCCTCCCCACCCGGGATCGATTCTCGGTGCATGTCGACTGCATATATTGTTATCACTATTCTGCTTCGCTGCTACGGTGGCCATTATGACAATCCTGCATCATGTACATATGACATAAATGTAATATATTGTGAATTAATGTGAATATGTGGGCTCTATATAACTTCTAATGAGACTCGCCCCCACTTAGTTAAAATTTAAAATATAACAGGGCAAAGAAAATGATTGTAACCGATTGATATTCATTCGACGTTGTAGCCTTCTCTGAAATGGTTCATTCAAACTCAGGATATTTGAACATGAGCATTTGGTTTTGGTTTTTCTCTAGCGTTGATTGGATAAGTTCGCATGAATAATGGTTTTGTACCAATTTGGTTAATGAGAGAGAACTAGGGTCGTTGAAAATTAACCGTGTTAATTTCTTATCAGGAAAAGGTAGGTTGTGACAAAAAGTTGTATG
>APFE031702951.1:190273-243338 GCA_000404065.3 Pinus taeda
ATTATGTAAAATAAAAATCATGATTTTTGAGAGAGATAAAAATGAGTATCTTTCTTCTTACTCTAGGTGGAGGTACTTGGGTCTTTGTTAACTATTGATAAAAGTTGTTTCTATTCTTGAGCTTGATGGATTTGTATTCTCCTAGGCTTTCAACAAGTTCTCCTTTTGTTGAGGTATTTTAATCACTTTAACAAAAGAATGAGTGATTTGTAGCTCTATGAATTCATTCACTATGTTATAAGTCATCTTCATCATTGCATTAGCTTGCTCCTTGTATTCTATTCAAGTAGGTAAAGGGTTTTCCTTTACCTACTTGATTTCTAGGCTTGAACCTACTTAGTTGAGCTCTTGTTTGAATGAAATTCTCTTGATCTTTTTCATAATTTTCATGTTCATCATAGTTTTATGGGGTAAAAGTTTGTATGCTCTCTTCACATTGCATGCATTCTAGGACATTTGATTCTTGAATTATTTCATTGGTTGAAGGATCTTAGTACTCATGAAGTTCTTCAAAGGTGCCATTTTCTTCCAGAATGACTACATTTGGATTTCAAGCACAAAATGCTCTTGGCCCATGTCCTTTGGGCTTCTAATTTTAATCAATTTGTTCTCTAGAATTCAACATCACTGTTTTTTCTATAACTATCTTTGTACATTTAATTACTTGTTAAAGCGCTGAAAAGTACACTTAAGAAAGGCAAATTGCATTGAACAACCCATTAATAGTAAATAGTCTTCTCCAGTAAAAGGATATAGAAAAAAAAAACAGAATTGAATCACACAAAAAGAAGACTCGAATCACATTTAACAGCCTATGAAGAGCAAATAATCTCCTCCACAAGAAATATATAGCATTAAAAACCTGGAAGGCTACCCAAGCAACCTAAAAGCTGAAAAGAACAGACAACTGTTAAAATTTGCTTCACGGGCAGTACTCTTCAATACCAAGTTTCAGCAAACAAATATCTAATTGAAATAAGTATAAGTTCGATTTGAGGATCGAGCCTTTCTTTTCAAAATACATCCTGAACTTGACCTCAAAATGTTTAGAAAACTTATCCAAGAAAAACTAAAAAAGTTTAAGAAAGATACCGGGAAATGTTTCAAGATTTAGACACTCCACTACGGGAAATATGGTTCCCGTGCATGATTCATGATGGCAAGGATAGAAACAATACATTAATTAAAGATTTATTTTGTCATTTAGACTCTAGAGTAACCACTTAATCTTCATTTTCTCTTCTAATCAAGTAATAGATCTACAAATCTAACTCTTGAAGTTGGTTGTTTCTGACAGATCTTCCACACAGAGGTGGGTGTTACAGTCCTCTGAATCTCTTGCTGAACAATTTGTGGTGTTAGAAGATCCCTCAGTGTCTCACAGAAATACATTAGAAGAAAGCAATATCATGTGATCGAGAACTTGGGAAAGCAACTTGCTCTTCCTGTTCATATTCTCTTCTACCATTTGGTATATATCAAGGAAATAGTTGTATGATTCCAGCATAATAAATAGTTGACTACATCTAAGCAGAGTTTCATAAAAAAGAGGAGAGAGCCGCGATTCAGCATGATAAATAGTTGAGTACATTTAAGCATAATTCCATAAAAAAGAGGAGAGAGCCGCGGAGAAACAAATTTGTTTTTGCATTTAATCGCCAGTTTGAAATAAAAGTATTGTCTAAAAGTGATTTCCCACCTTTTGATAAAAGACCACGATCAAAATAAAGCACTTGTGGGTTCCAAATCGGCTAAAATAACACCCGTGCTGAATGGCCATTTAAGGCTTGGTGTGGTAGTGTTTCATTTGTACCATGCTTCGTTACCTGCACAACAATACAAATATTATTCTGAATATGCTTTAAGCAATGCTTTCGCCAAGTGATCTGTTAGAACTATTAGATGGTTTGTAAAACTATTTCTCAGAATTCTTTTTAAAATGCATCAAATATATCAAATATTTCATTAGTGAACAATAAAAAGCACATCATGCAATCCACATTATCAGGCCAAAGCTTGAATGTGAAATCTTATGCACGAGATAGCAAATCCTCTTCGGCACCAGCTCCAAGTGAATATAACTATTTTTTTTATTTAATGAACATCTGTATCTAATTTCGCATGGTACTTGTGCCCAAATAACCTTTAATTTGGAAGTAAGAGATCACTTTATGGCCATCTTAGTCGCTATTTCTATCACAAATTTGTATAAGATAGATCCGGAGCAAATATTTCATTTGAAAGCTTTACAGCCCTTCAAAATCCATTTCATAGATCATACAAAAGTAAAACAAAGTTATACAACCGTAGGTACGATCAGCTATTTCATTTATCACAACCAACAACAACTCCATAAGCCATTGGAAAGTCAACTACAATCAGAGAGAAGATTGTATTTATATGTGGAGCAGAGCTTATTCATGCACAAAAATCTTTAATTTTATCATAGGAAGGAATCTATTTTGAACCAATAGCGTGTATACTTTTTTGAGGTTTCATAATATTTGGCGTTCCAATCCTAAAAACTTCATAATTGAAAGTGGCATTATATTATTTGTAGACAACTATGGACCATGCAATTATGTAAGATAAAAATTATGATTTTTGAGAGAGATAAAAAGGAGTATCTTTCTTTTTACTCTAGGTGGAGGTACTTGGGTCTTTGTTAACTATTGATAAAAGTTGTTTTTATTCTTGAGCTTGATGGATGTGTATTCTCCTAGGCTTTCAACAAGTTCTCCTTTTGTTGAGGTATTTTAATCGCTTTAACAAAAGAATGAGTGATCTGTAGCTCTATGAATTCATTCATTATGTTATAAGTCATCTTCATCATTGCATTAGCTTGTTCCTTGTATGCTATTCAATTAGTTAAAGGGTTTTCCTTTACCTACTTGATTTCTAGGCTTGAACCTACTTAGTTGAGCTTTTGTTTGAATGAAATTCTCTTGATCTTTTTCATAATTTTCATGTTCATCATAGTTTTATGGGGTAAAAGTTTGTATGCTCTCTTCACATTGCATTCATTCTAGGTCATTTGATTCTTGAATTCTTTCATTGGTTGAAGGATCTTAGTACTCATGAAGTTCTTCAAAGGTGCCATTTTCTTCCAAAATGACTACATTTGGATTTGGCGCACAAAATGCTCTTGGTCCATGTCCTTTGGGCTTCTAATTTTAATGAATTTGTTCTCTAGAATTCAACATCACCGTTTTTTCTATAACTATCTTTGTACAATTAATTACTTGTTAAAGCGCTGAAAAGTACACTTAAGAAAGGCAAATTGCATTAAACAACCCATTAATAGTAAATAGTCTTCTCTAGTAAAAGGATATAGAAACCCCTCGCTGCGGGTGATTAATATGTGTATTAATGAGGGGGCGACCTTCCCACTGGGCAACTGGAAGCCCAGATCCGCCACCTGTAGGGGCGATCTACGTGCCTGCCACCCCCGTCCTGATAAAATGAATGCAGCTCTTAATGCTACCCTGCAAATTGCCGTTAGCTGCTATATCCTTGGCCCTCGATCCACCTCTCCAGTGCTCTGCTTGCAATCTGCCTGCGTTGGAATGTTCAGCGCTTGGAATGTCGTTCTGTGGCTCTTTAAGAACCAGCCTTCGCTGGGTAGGCCGCATCTAAGGTCTGTTCATTGTGTCATTTGGTTTTTTTTTCTCAGAAAGAAAAAGCATAATACAAGATTCCTAAATTGTATATCATCCACAGAAGCGAGATTCGTGCTATCTTTCATTTGAGTAAAAATAAAATAAAAATCATGAACTGCACATATATAGGCATTGGAAATATTTCTAGTCTATAAGTTCAGATATAACATCAGAAATTCTAATTAAATAATAAGCACAAAAATGTTAAAATCTCCTTAAGTTGAGTAACGCGGATCTTTTGCAACTCCATCTCGGGCTTATTATTTTTTCAGTAATGCCACCACATAATTTGCCACCAATGCAAGATCTGCTTTCGTCCTAGCATTCCACAAAGAGATAAATTTGAAGAACACCTCTGACCTTGATTCCTAACATGACATATGTAAAATATGGAAATATAAGAAAAATGTAATACATCCCTCCATAAGAAAAATGTAATACATCCCTTTACAAACAAACAGGCAAATGGGCAATAAAGAGAATAAAATATTTGATATAGACGTGCCAAAGTTTTAGAATCCAACGTTGTGGATGTAAGAATTCACTAGAGAATATTACATCACGATGTTAATACTAAAAGAACATTGAATGCATTATTCATGCCATATTCGTAGATAAAACTGGGCAACAAAATTTTATATGCCCAGTACCCAATTGTGGCTTCTGAAGATTTAATTTCCAGGTCAATGATTTGGGTATACATGATTAATATACATCGAAAAATTTTCATCCGGATGGCCTCATTTTAAGAATCGAGATGATGGAATTCGTAATGGGAATTTCAAATGTAAAATCCCAGAAGAACAATGCAAAGCTTAGTGGGTAACAACAAAATTTCCCTCTAAAAACTCGTGACTGCAATTTTTCAAATGCTGTGTGACATCGAAGGGTGCGAGGTAGATTTGTTCAGTTGCTAAATGATTTCCATCCCTTCATCATACAGAACAGGTTACACCTCCTGCATATGGCAAAGTAATCGATGGCTCATATTCTTTCATATGTAGATCCACGGGATTTCGACAGCATAAATTGCATGGAACTTATGCAAAGGAGAGCCCCCGCAAATAGTTTAGTAAAAAATTCCCATCAATTGATTAATGGCACGAATTTGTCTCGATGGCACCCTTCACGTTTCCAGAGGTCTTTGCGTGTCCCCCATAATGGAATATGGAAACCACCTTTTCTGATATTTCTACGAGGACAGTCCCGGGGCCCACTTGTCCATTAATAATTATATTATTATGTATAAAGGCCTCAGTTTTCCTTTAAAAAACATATAAAGTGCGATATTGAAATTTGAAAGATAAGCTTTATTTGGGAAAAATATGGTTTAATGTTATATATGTATATACATATATAATATTTAAAATCATTGTATTGTTCATATATAGAGGAGGGATTTTATTTCGCAGAAGATGAGAAATAAATGTTTTATATATATATAACATTTTATTTCTCCTCTTTCTACAAATAAATCTAGATATATAATATTTAGTTATTTATTGTCTTGTAAATTAAAAAAAATAAAATAAAAGAGAAACCATTTTTATAGTTGTTCTAAAATTAGTTTCCAGGATTGAGTTGATAGTTAATTAGTTAAGCTATGCAAGGGAAATATAATCTGAAATAAGATATTGTAAAGGAGTTTGGAGCTTGAGAGTCATGTCTCCTTTGTAAAAATGAAATCTCTTTGAAATCAAAGAACAAGAAGTCGCTTTATTCTAGCTTTGGGTTAATTGCAGATATTCTTTTTCTCATGTGTTCATCAATAATTTATGTTTTTTCTTCTCTTTGATGGTGTAAGATGCAGTTGGTTGTTTCAATTTATGTTTTCATGAATTTAATTATAGGTACTCATGTTATTTAAATCTGAAACCCTTAATGAAGCACTCCACGTCTAGGAAATTCATCCACATTTTCTCAATCTCTCATTGTTCTTTCTACAGAAGTTCTATTTAGATTCTTAATTGCCTGGACATAAAATTTGTCCTCTTTATTTTTCCTCAACCACTTCTTTAGTCCAAAGGCTCTGCAACCCTCAAAATTTTCCAGCCATTCTATTTTGAAATATGGGGTTTCAAAAATAGAAGTTTTGTTGCAAGCTCTCATGGCCTATCCCTCCAACCACTAATTTTAACAATTTTTCATCAATCTTGAGATGTCTCGGGCATTACTTCGCTCACATCCAGGAACTGTCTTTAGGAAACAACAACGTTCATGCCACGTTATGACTTTTCTTGTCAGTTTCTTCTCTCATATGTCATTGTTCGCCTCACTTGTCGCACATCTTGTCCTTGCTTATTTAGCATGTCTACCCAACCACCATAGCGCTTGGTTCACCCATCACCCAACTCACCTAGTGCACTCGTCGTGCCTAACTCATACACCCCTCGACGTGTTGTGCAAGTCAGCGTTGGGCACTCAGGCGCACCACCTTTGTATGGGTGCGAACTCTTCACATGCACACTAAACCCTCGGTTCACTTCACTTGTTTGATTTTCCCATCATGTCGCCCATCGTGTCACCTGTAGTGCACTCCTCGTTGGCTCGTGGACGCATAGGCGCATTGCGTTCATGTGGGTGTGACCAAGGTGCTTGCCTCTATGTTGTGCATGCGACACCCCCATGGTCACACTTCGATTTTTTGCCACTTTGACTTAACACAAATCATTAGCTCACTAATGACTACAAAATATTACCAAGGAAAATTTTAAGGATGGAAATTTTTCTTGAAGTTTAAAAACATTGGCGAATCTCACTAATCCCTAATATGCAAACTATAAGATGTTTATTGATATAATTTTAAAATTATTCAAATTTATAATGATTTTATATATAGTCTCTATATAATGTTGGCGATTTTTAAGGTAAAATAATTTTATATTCAAAAATTTGGGTGAATCATCTTTTATAAAAATTGGAAATTGGGGAGTCTTTTTTTATGGAAAAATCATGGAAACTTAGCCCACTAGGCAAATATTAGCCCCTAAATTTTTCCATGAATATTACCATTTGTTAATACCATGTTGTCATACGAGGAGAATAACTCCTCTAATTAATTGTGTTTTTGCATTAAGAGAAAACATGGATATATAAAAGCAGAGGGAGACTATTGGGTTTCATCTCCCAATGTCTCTTCATCTTCCAATTTCTTTTATTTTTCCATTTACAATATTTACAAGGATTTTCCTAATCTCAAAGATTAGGTGTCAATGTACCCCCCCCTTAATTTGAAGGGATTTTGGTGAGTCCAAGCATCATTCTGAATCTTTCAAACTTTTCCCTTCCAAGTGCTTTCGTGAAGATTAATGCAATTTTCTCATTTTTGGAACAATGTCGTAGGTGGATTGTCTTGGCCTCAACATGATGTTGAATCAGATGATAATTGTATTAATGTTCTTGATTTGATCATGGAACATTGGGTTATTGGTCAACTTTATTGTAGAAGTGTCATCAATAAAAAGAGGAGTTGAATGTACTTGTTTCTCTTGCAAATCCTCTAAAAATTTCCCAAGCCACACAATTTCCTTCGTTGCTTCAGATGTTGCCGCATATTTTACCTCAGTTGTGGAATCCATTGTAACTGATTCTTTGCGTGACCTCTAGGAGACAACTCTTGATCCAAGACTCATAACATAACATGAAGTAGATACTTCAATTTCTTTATCTCCATCGAAATCTGAATCAAAGTATCCAATCAAGCTGAAGTCACGTACCTATGTATAATTGAGTCAAAATCCTTGAGTTCCCTTCAAGTAGTTTAGAACTCTTTTTGCAACAAACCAATGACCCTCACAAGGCTTTTGCATGAAAATAGAGAGGATTCTAACAAGAAATGAAATATTTGGCCTGGTAGTAGTCAGTAAGTTGAGACTTCCTATGAGTTGTCTGTATTTTGTTGCATCCTCAAATAATTTTCCTTTAGTGGATGTGGGATTTAAATTTTGTTCCTTATGTTGTCACTCAAGAAACGATTACCAAATTGTTCACCTCTGTTTGTTTGTGAAGGTTAGGTGTTAGTCCAAGTTCAATTTTTCCATGTTCAATGTAGTGTCTAAGTCTTTAGAATCTTTGTAGTATGGTTGCTTAAAGGTAAATAATTCGTTTTCATTCATCACTGGTCCCACAACCCACATAAATTCCTTGTATCAAGTTTGTTTTAAGGTTCTGATGTGTTATAAAGCAGTTTAGGTGTTTTCGTAGCGCGAAAACAAGTCTAGGCTTTTTTGTAGCGCAAAACCCAGATTTTACACTAGCTATGCTACGAAATCGGAGATTTGTGCAATCTATAGCATATCTTTCTTAGCTGTCATATCTGTCACATTCAGTTATGGTTGCATCATCCACTGTTAGCTTATACACTTTGCCTATCATGTCTAACCGCTTATCTTCATCATTAGAGTCATTAGGTACCTTGGTATGCTCAGATTGCAAGTTTCAAGAAGAGCCAGGTATTCACAGTCATGATTATATTTATTGCATGAGGAATAATCAACAAATGTTAAATTTGAATTCCTCAAACGTCAAGCGAGGCAGTAATCAAAAGTTGAGACAGTGCCAGTCTATCAAGTTTTCATTACACCGAAATCTCATGGAAGGACCTACAGAAAGGAAAGAGCACATGTCAGGTAGATGTTTGAGGAGCAAACCTGAAGGTCTAGACATTATCTTGAAGAACAGGGAAGTGGAACGTGCATTCAAGCAGGTTGGATGTTGGAATTTCTGTGAAAAACTCCAGGGAGGTCATGCACAAATCACCAAAGAGTTTGCCTTGAATTTCACAGGACTAAATTCAAAAGTTGGTGTGCTTGAATTGCAAATTTCACTAGAGAGGTACCTTACCTGTGAAGCGAGATATAATAAGGTGTATTCATATCATTTCAAGTTTCTGCTACATTTCATAGGAAAGACATCTATTGATTTACCTTTCTATTTATTTCGTAGCTTAAGCAAAATGTGTGACAAGGTGCAGCTAAGGAAAGAAGCCTATGAGACCTCATTGTTTCACCACGGCTTAGTTAAGTTGATTGTTCTGCATGAACTCCAAAGAGTAGGTAGGGATTGGCCCACATTCATGTTTATGCCTGGCTTTAAAAATGAAACTGGTCTTAGCCCCCAAGTTGTGAAAGATTCTCCACCAACAACTGAGCATCGTACATAAACAAGATCCAAGAGATTCACAAAATTGAAAGCTAGGAAACAAGTAAGGGAGCCTGCCAGATCAATGGTTATCCAAGACACACCCCAGCAGTCCCTGAAAGAGAAAACTCAAATCAAAGAAGGTAGAAGTGAATCATCTACAAGAGAAGTAGTCCAGAGAAGAATGACCAGGAGTCAATTAGCTAAGGAAAAAGGCAAGAAGGTGGTTGCTGAGGAAAGCCCTGTTTCAAAGGGAAGCTTGAATGACTTACTGCAAGCCATTGGCATTGAAGAATCTCCCTTGGTTCAAGAAGATTTGATAGAATTAAGTAAAGACAAGACTAAAAGAGTCAAAGCCTCAAAAAAGCTCAAGTTTGATGATCAGGTTGCTCAATTTGTCTTTAAGCCAAGAAGACCCATGACAAGGAATTTCAAACAAATGCAGGAGATGCTGCTAGAAGCAGGTGAAACAGAGGAGATCGTAAAAGTTCATGACATACTCGTGACTTCATTAGAAACATCATCCCAGCTGCCTAGAGAAGATAGAGGAAAGGAAATCATACCTCCAGAGGAATATAGTGTTGAAGAATTGAAAAATAAATGGAGGTTAGCAAATCTTGAAATTGCTAGATTGAAGAAAGCCTCTAGGAAGCATGCAATTAAGGAGGCTCATTTTGACAAAATGCAAGCTCTGTGGGAAGATAAAACATTTCAAATACCTGAGGTGGTCGATTGTAATACACAATATTATACCTGGACAGTCCCAGCACTAAAGGAAGCAACATTCATTAGAAGGGTTAACACAAAACTAAAAGATGGGATCAGAGTTATGAAAAGGAAAATTGAAGATTTGAGGATGCAGCTAAGCCAGCGGGAAAGATCTCCTTAAGAAAACCACACAGCAAGTAAGGTTATATTCAAAATTTTGATGATTTACCTTGTTACAATTTCTTGAAGATGATACATCTCTACTCAGTTTTGATAGCTTCAGGGAAGTTGAAAGGGATATGTCAAGATAAAAGATACTTAAGTCAGTCAAATTTTGGTGTTAAACTGTGTTTTGTGATTACATAGCAGTTTCATAGCGCGCTATGAAACTACTGAAAAAGATGCATAATGCACAGCAGTTTCGTAGCGCGCTACGAAACTGCTGTAGCCACATAATTAAACTCAGTTGACCAATTTTGAGTAATCAAGGAGAAATTTTTGGAAAAGGGGAGTGTCAAAAAGGATCATTACAATGTGCAAGCAACAAGAAAAGGTAAAACAAGCGGAGGAAAAGAAATATAAACTACAAGTTTTGTCATACAAATCACTGCTAGTTTTCTCCCCAACATTTCAAACGACTTTGAAGAAGTTTTGTCTTCATACGAATATATGGAAAGGGTCTACAACACATCAAGAACGTGGCACTACAATACACTCTTGTGTGATCAAAGAAGACATCATGGTTAATTAGTCTCAAACATCCTTGAAGAAACCAAATGCAGGAAAACAGGGGCAGTTTCCTACTTTGCAGGAGCAGTAAAAGAGATAAGATATTAAGGGCCAACAAGGAACTTTAAACATCCATCAAAGTTAAACTAAAGGGAACCACTTGTCAAAGAACGAGTCTTTATTGTAATTAATGTTATTATCAGCATGATGTGGAGTTAGACTCCTAATTGTCTTAGGTTCCTAAAATGTCTAGTTAGCAGTTTGTTGCATTTATTAATTAGTTAAAGTTTGAATAGGTGTCATAGCAAGCATAATTCGATCTCCCCTCATGCTGGAGGAGGAATCTCAGAGCTCTATATATAGCAGAAGAGCTGATGTACAAAGAGCTGGAAATTTATTGAAAAAGGCTCTGATATTTGGCTTTATGTAAAAAACTTTGTTTTAGTAATACAAGAATTGGCTTTACTTCTTAGGAATCAGAAGGAATGTACTATTCAAAATGTTGTGTATTATCCTCTCTTCAGTATTTGCAGTGGTATAGATGTATGATTACTTATAAATCAATGATTGTGCTCTAATTTCCTTCACATATTTATAAACCGTGTTGTCCTTTATGTGTCTGGTGTGTTTTGAATGGTTGAATTCTTAATGTCCTGACTTCTATGTAAGGTTGATATCATTGTTATGCTGAAACTGTTTTGACTCCATAAGCCCAATGGATGATCTCTAATTGTGTTTCCACCACTTACATTTCTGCATTTGTTTCACAAGAGTTAGCCATCTTAATCATAGTCAAAATCAATAATCCGTTGAGAGAGCCCTCTCAGGTTGGGGAGGCTAAGCCTCAGCCTAAATTAGGTTTGAAATAGTTACTTGAAGTCTACCTGATCAACAACATAGCAGGGTCTGATTTTGAGATAACACATTGGATTATTCAAAGGATTGTACTCAACCGAACCAAACCTTTTTTTAACAACCTCCTCCCACATCTAAGCAAGAAACTGGCGAATCAAGGTAAACATGTGACGAGAAGTTACTATGATATGATTCGACCTCCTAAGTCACGTTAAGGAAGCGAAACTGATGGAAACACATCATATGAATCTTCCACATCAGCAACAAGACTCCCTGGATAAATCCCAACCATTCAGGTAACCAGCCCTTGGGTTCCACTGAGCTTTTATACCATTAAACCCCCTGATGCTCCCTTCATATGGACAATCATGTATCCAAGACGCTCCAGACGCTCCCAAAGCATGGGTATGCATGCATCCAAGGAATTTTCTACCTACTGTTGTGCCTGTGTCTCTTGGATTTGAGCCACTTTTTCAAGGCCACAACCCAAGTCACTAAACAGAACTCAACGAAACTTTTAGAAACGAAAGATAACAAAAAAATAAGGAAACAAATGCAAATACTTGAAGAGGGACTTGAATGGACCCCTACTAGACATGACATGCATTTCGTTAAACATGTCACAGTTATGTAATCTACAGGTTTAAACAATAGATCTGAGCATAGGGGTCTCATACTCATATGAGAATAACTAAGAAGCATTGATGCCTCGACACATTAACTATAGTTGCATCCGTTATTCCATAGATAAATTGTTCATTCATTTATAAATAAAAGCATGATGAGAGGCATACATATTCACTATCACAATACATGTTCATAACCAACATAATAGCAACATAAGTACCAAGGAAACAACATCTATATAATCGACATATAAACCACTATAATACCCATGAATTAACAAGGAGAAATGACCTCGTATTAATTATGCAAAGGCCAACTAGGTGTGCGACTTCCACAAACCACTCGACCATAGATATTGTTGAGCCAAATCATACTTCAGCCAATCACGCTCGTGCCATATTCAGAGCATGAATGTGGGATCTCATAAAACACATCAATCAAAACCATCCATGGCTTCCAAAGGCCAAAACCACCTCAACCCATCAAACAATGATTCCACCTCACAGTCATACATCACAACCATCACTAGATTGGTCTCTACCCAAGCCGTCCAGGGCTCCAAAGGATTTGTTCCAACCAAGGATTCCACAACTAGTAAGTTAACCCACAACTGTCATCGGGATTCCATAGCCTTTGTCCAGCCAGGGCTTCCATGACTAGTAACTCAACCCACCAAGGGCCTCCATAGTGTTTATCGAACCAAGGGTTCCAAGACTAGTAAATCAACCCAAGATGTTACAGGGCTTCTAGAGTGTTTGTCAAACCAGGGCTTCCAGGAACTAGTAACTCAAGCCAAGCTAAAGGAAACATGAGAACCAACTAGAAAACAAGGAAATGAACCCACAACATCATGGCTATCCAGGAAATGGTAAGGCTAGGAAAATCCACTATCAATACAAGAAATTCTCCATGCCAATCATAGATCATAACCAAGAAACCACATGCATATACCATGCATGCCCAAACTAGTGAGGAAAACATACATGCAACTTAGTTCCTGCAATAAAAATCATTTGTAGTTGCTGATCCCAATGTGTTGGCTTAGTGGGTCCTAACCCAGGTTCAAAGTTAATTGCGCCAGACAAAACCCTACACTACTGGCCCTTTCTGCATCAACCCACGCAGCGCAGGCTGAAGTCTCACCCGAAGCAGTATGGGTGGATGCTGGAACCAAGTTTTTTCATCCAGAGATCAGTGTGATGTCCTTTTAACGCCCTAGATCTTCCTTCGCGCACATCTATAAGCCCTTAGGGCTCTGTGCTATAATTCCTTCAAACAACCTCTAGACCTCTGCGAAGGTCTATGATTGGATTTTGCAGACCCTTAACAAATAAATCAACCACTTACCCGTGCCATAAAATAACCCTAGATCTGAGTTTACATAGATCTACTTAAGCACTTAATAAACATGACAAAATGTATTATAATATTTGCGCAAGTACTTAACATGCATTGCATGCAGTTAATATAACTAATCCAATAAATTCGCACATCAATGCATCATTATTTCACAAAGACATTATTTCATCACAGCATATATCGCCGACATAAATAACAGTAGTAAACATATAAACACATGAATTTATTCAATAGTCTTCTTTATTGATATTCAATATGAGGTTACAAACTCAAAACTTCCCTGTGCACTCAACTGCAGGGGTCTGCACACTCAGTTGCAGACCCTACTCTAGGCCTTTGTGCACTTAGCTGCAGATCCTTTCCCTCCTCTAAGACTTACTTCTCTATGCTATCTCTCTAAGACTCCAACCATTCTTACCCACAGACATGCCTTAGACTCTCTAAGACACACCTATGTATAGCCTTTTACATACAATCCCATGGCTCGCGGACCATGGGTGGATCTCAAAACTGACTTAACTTTATATAAACAAGGGTTAAAACCCTTTTTGACTCCTAATTACCTACACGCTCCACATCCACAAATCGCAAAGACTTTACATCTTTTTTACAAAATTTACATCAAAACTTGGGTTTTTAACCCCACAACTGACCCAGGGGACCCTATCCCAACAGGGCGCCAACACAAAGGTCGTGACTTGCCCTCGAGTCACTCGATTAGCACAGTGATCTTGCTGCGAAGATCCCCCAGCTCCACCCGCACAAATATAACCTTGACAGTGCTCCACGTAGTTGCCTTCTTAACCTCCTCTACAAGCTGCTCTATAGCTGGTCCATCCCTGACCAGCTTCATCGTCTGCTGAGTCTTCTACAAGCTCGTCAGCTTCTCTTGAATGTTGGTTGTTACTTGGTAAGCCTCATCTCACCAAGGTCCCAACCTGGCCTTCAATAGGACCTCCTTCTTCTGGGCTGCTTATACCTGTTCGAGGAACTACTTCCCCTCCTGCAACTTGGCAAGGTGTTGCGCTGGAGAAATTGAGCGCACCATCACCCTGATCTCATCATACTACTTTTGCAACTTGTGAAACTTTGTGTTCATGATTTGTAGGTTTGGGTCTTCCTACAGAGTCGTTACTAGTTCCATAGCATGCTTGAATAAGGTCGAGCAGTGAGCCACAATAGCCTCTAGAGTGGCTATCCCTTCCTTAACGACAACTCAGTGTTGTTCTCTAACCTCGGGCAAAGTCGTAGGCTATAATTTGAACTATAGCTCTGTGACCTTCATATTGAGTTCGAATTGAACTCACCCAACTTCCTCCTTCGCCTCGCGCACTCCTACAACTAATTTCCAGATCTTGGCTTCTGGTTGTGTGTCCTCTGGGATGTGCAATTCTGGCACTATTCTGCATGCTTTTGCTACCACGGCCTCCAACCTAGAGCTCTGTGCCTACATGGCTTCTTTTTCCTTCAAGGCCTTCGTCTTCTCAGTGAACATCTGTTCACTGTTCACTCTATACTCACTTATCAAATTGAGAGCGTGCTACTCCCGAGCTCTAAATTCTTTGGTGACCCCTGCCTGTAGCACATGAATAAATTTGTTGGGGAGCATTGCAATGTTCAGCGCAATGTTCTTAAGGGTACTTACAATGATCTTTTCATCGGTCGATTTTGCATGCAGGGACCCTTTTGGTAGAGAAACTATTCAAATGTCCAATGTCCTTACCAGTTCTACAGCCTGAATTGTCCCTGGTGCCAGGCTCAATTTTGTGGCACTTGCCTGACCTGGGCCCACTTGTGTCCTGCTAGTCTAGATCTACAACTTGTTCAGATCCTTCTAAATGCTCCCTAGCATCTGCATGTAGTGTTACTCGAATTGTTGCAACAGTTCGGTTGTAGTATCCCAGAATTTGTCGCCAATCTCATCGAGATTGCCCTTCGTCAAGATCATGGGATTGAGTTGTGTTTTGTTCAACTTTTGTTTCTTTAGGGGACCTTCCTGCTGCTCATGTCCATGCTTCCTTAGCCTAAATGGGGTGCTCTACCCCTCATCTCCTTCACTGCCTTATTTAGATTTTTCTTCTTCCTCTGTCATGGGAAAAGGGGACTTACTGCTTCTCTGTGAGTCGCGCTTCTCCTGCTCAGCCTGCTCCTTAGCAACACGCTCTTATTCCATCTAAGCCTTCTCTCTTGCTTCCTTCTTTCATTGCACCGCCAAGTTTTCCGCAGCCTGTTTGGCTGCATCTTTCCTCTTCTTTTTAGCAAAGCTCCCTACGCCCTTGCTGGTGCCTGCATCCAAGTCTGATGGGGCACAACACTTTGTTGTCCAGCGCTTGATAATGTCCTAGATGTCATTTTCCATCACTAAATATGGTAAACTGAACCATTTTTACTGCAGGTCCTTCTATGCCTGAATGTGCATGTGGTGGAAAAGGTCGAGGATAACCTTGGGCACTAGTTTATGGCCATGCGAATGCTTGCTTTGATCAAAACCCAGAAGATCTTTGTTTTAATGACTCGCATGGGGTCCTTCATGGCCCAAAGGGAGATGAATTGCGTGGTCTCCGACAATCCTTCCTTCAACATAAGAAACTAGTTTTCCTCAAGTAGCTCCCATGCGACCAACATGATGGAGAGCAGCAATCACGCATAGTGGAAGGGCTTGGTCTCATCTTGGACCTCACAATAATTCGTGAGGAATTCGCTGCATAGGTATTGTGACTAGTTAAACTTCACACCCTTCGTGCATTGTGCAACTAATGATACCACAAGTGCCAGAACCTCGTCTGAGTGGCACTTACGCATTACCTTTGCTACTAGGATTTGGGTGGCAATCGAAACTGTGGGGTCATTGATAGACGTTATGGAAAATCCGTATGGATTTTTCACGAGTGCAAACTCCTTCTTCATCTTCTTTGCCAAATCCTTTTCGCTTGTCTTTTTGCCAAACTCCTTGGCCATATTCAAACCCTCATGTGGCAGGTGCGTAGTTCTGTGGATCAGCATGTCAGTGATGGGTATAGGCCCTCCTAGCCTGAAGCACCCATCATGCACCAGAGTAAGCAATTTCCGTATGCATTTCATGTTGATATAGGTGCGGTGATAGTGGGGCACCCACAATAGGTTCGACAACCCTGAGTTCTTCACTCTGCAGATCCATTCTATTGTTTCCAACTCAGTGACACCTGACTCTAGGTAATAAAATCGCCTCATATAATTTGTTTTCGTGAGGTGAGGGAACCGCTCATGGTCTACCAAGTCCTAATCTTCCATTTCTAACAGGGGGATCTGCATGAGGCGCAGTCCTTCAAAGGTCATCTATTTCAGTAGTAGAGGTGTATTAATGAGAAACTTGTCCAAGTTCGGGTCCTTGGTAACCTTCGCCTTCCCTTTTTGCGGAGGGATATATTAAGGAAACTTGGTGAGGGGCTCCACTCCCTCAACATCTATGTCCTTAGTGCCTTGTTCAACCTCCAAGTCCACAACCTTTTCGGGTTTCTTTTCCTTCTTCTACTTCTAAGCTGCAGTGTGTTTTCAGGGCGACTCATGCACTGGCACCGACTTCTTTTGTTTATCTTTCTTTAGTTTTTGGGTTTCTCTAACCCACGTAGGCTTTGGCCTAGGTGACCTTGGTGCCGTAGGCACAAGGGTTGGAGTTTCCATGCTCGCTACCTTTGGAGTAGCTCCTTCGTACACGACAGTTCCCCCAGTGCTTGCAATCTCAGTAGGGCCTGTTCCTAGCATGGTGTCACAAATGAATTTCCGAGTTAACTCTGCTAAATTTTCAAATGTAGGGCTCAGGACCAAATCCTCAAAGAACGAGAGATTCATAAGAAATAGAAAGCACAACTCAAAAACTCTAAGGGTGCAAAGTGTTCTCTACTAGACCGAAACGCGTAATTTATAAGGGATTTTCAATTCAAATCCGACCGTTCCCCCCAAAATTCGCCCATTAATGTTGTTTTTGAAGTAGATCTTCAAATATTTTTGCCTTAAATGCCACCCGCTCACTCCTCTTAACCATATTCTAGCTATCAAATCATGAACAGTGACTCCAACAGTCACTTTCCTGTTGTGCTGCATGACACCAACCTTCATAGCGCAACTCCCTTTGCACAGCTTCTTATACTGTGACTTCACCCTTTTCTGTGCAGTCCATCTACCACGTAATCCTCCAATTTGCGGAGTCTAGTTTATAGTCCCTCGTTCCCTTGCAACTTCCTGGAGCACTAAGACTATCATGCCATCATATAGTCATTGAGACAGATCCCCTGTATATGGCTTCAATTGGCTTCCATTCACCCTTCCCGAAAAAAGTTCTTCATTCAGCCTCGCAAGTTGAACTGCGCCTCCATCTGTAATCTCTTTAATAACATATGGCCCAAGCCAGTGCATCTGAAAATTCCCCGAAAACTTAGCAAACTTACTATCATATAATAAAACTAAATCATTCACCTTGAATATGTGGAACTTCATGTGTCGATCGTTCCATGCCTTTTCATGTTCCTTCTGTACTTGCTGATGGAATCCAACTAATAATTTGTCTTCTTGAAGCTCCATTAATTGCGGAAGCCGCTCTACCAAGGCTCCGTGATCTGCCATCCCTATGAAAGCTTCTATGCATATACTAGGCATGATATATTCCATAGGCATCACAACTTCTACGCCATAGACCAATCGGAAAGGTTTCTGCCCTATTAGCTTTTTACAAGTAGTCCTGTATGCCCATAGCATTGGAGGTATGCACACATCCTAGTTATTCTACCACGCATTGCAAATCTTCGTGAGCTCGTTCTCCAAAATATTATTAAAGGCCTCAACTATTCCATTAGCATGAGGATGGTATGGTGTGCTCTTCTAATGATAAACCTGGAACTCTTCAATCAATGCACTGATCGTTTCATTTAAAAAATGTGTACCATGATCACTCATCAAGACCTTAGGGAAGCTAAATTTGGTTAACACATACTTAGGCAAGAACTTTCCTGTTGTGGCCCTTGCACAATGCTTCACAAGCTGTGCCTCCGCTCATCTAGTTAGATACTCCATCGTAGTGATGATATAACACTCACTTGTCTTCTTTCCTGGGGGCTGAATTGGCCCAATGAAATCAATTGCCCATTTTTCAAATGGTTGCAATGATACTTGAAGATTTAGTGGAAACTTGTCCCTTTGTGATGGTCTTCCGGTTCTCTGACATATATCGCATGCCCTACAATATGCTTTAGAATCTTTATGCAGCGTAGGCCACCACAAACCCATGGGAAAAAAAATTTGTGCCATTGAATTTCCTGCATAATGTCCTCCTGCAGCCCCTCCATGAGTTTCCACAAGGATGATATTTCTCGCAAAACCAGGCACATACCATCGCAAGATCTCATCTGCACCCATCTTATACAAATGTCCAGAAATCACCAAAAACACTACCTCACATACTATTAGTTCCTTCTTTTGTTGACTTGAATACCCTTCTAGGGCTGATCCTATAGTCAAAAAGTGGATAATATCTAAAAAATGATTATCCGCTACACGCACCATGAAGAGTTGCACGTCGAGTAACCCTTCCTCCAAATTATTAGGCTCCTCCCCTATTTCAATCTGTGATAGATGGTCAGGTCCTACATTCAACCTTCCTAGCTTCACAATCACTTCAAATTCATACTCTTGAAATAAAAATAGCCATCTGCATATCTTCCCCCCCAACACAGGCTTATTGACTAGGTACTTCGAGGCAGAATGGTCAGTGTACATCTTGAAATGTCTGCCTAATAGATAGTGCCTAAAATTTTGAAGCACGTATACCATAGCCAATCCTTTTCACTTTGTTGTTGAGTTATTCTTTGCGAAGGCTATAGGGTGGTCCATCTCTCCTTCACTGGCCTATGTTAGTACTGCTCCCAACGCAATACATGCGGCATCAACATGCACATGGAACTCCTTCTTCCAATCCGAGAAGACCAAGATCAGCACAGTGACCATAGTTTCCTTCAATACATCCATATTGTGCTAACATTCTTCGTCGCAACAGAATGTAGCATCCTTCTTCAATACTTTCTTCATTGGCGTGGTAATCTGAGCATAAGCCTTGACGAACTTTCTGTAATACCCTGTATGTCCCAACATTGCACACAGCTATTTGACACTCCTCGGGGCCTCCAAATTCACTATCACTTCGATATTGGCAAGGTCCACCATCAGCCTTTGCTTGCACACCACATGACCCAGCAAAATCCAAAAGGGGACACAGAATAAACACTTCTTTAGGTTCAGTGTGATTTGGTATCTTCGGCACGTATCCAACATTAAGTGTAGACTTGCTACATGGCGCTTTACTAATCCAAACATTGTCCAATCATCAAAGTATACTTCCAAGAACTTGTGAATAAACTCCTTAAACGCTACTATAATCACGTGAGGGAATATCGCGGGCACATTCTTTAGTCCAAATGGCATGACAGTATATTGAAAAAAATCCCATTCAATCACGAAGGTTGTTTTGCTCCTATCCTCTAGTGCGATCTTGATCTGATGGTACCCCGAAAACCCTTCAGTGAATGAGTAGGCCTCCTGCCCTCCAACGTTGTCCAATACTTTGTCTGTAAATGATTTTGGAAAAGGATCATGGACACAAGCATCTTTAAGCTTCCTTAGATCTACACAAATCCTTATTTCCCCCTTGTGTTTCTTTTCCTGAACCACCATCGGGCTCACCCAATCCAATTCTTCCACAGGTTCTATGATGCCTGCTTCCAGAATCTTATCCAACTCTAATTGAACCTTTTCCTTGTATTTGGGATTAAGGTGATATGGTTGTTTCTTAATAGGCTTCACATCTAGTTTCAAAGTGATTTTAATCACACCCAAGTCTCCTACGATGCCTTTCAGGTTTGAAAATGTTGTAGGAAAAATATCTTGGTACTCATGGAGTAACTCAACAACTTCATCCACTGTGGCATCATCTCAGTAACCCCAATATTTGCAAATTTTGGCTCTGCTTTAGTACCAATGTTCACTTGCTTGGTTTTCAATAGCGCGGTGATGTACAGGTTTTCTATTTGTAGACCTTCAATCTCACAATGGCCTTATGCCTCTGGAATATTAATATTTCTTGGATCTTCATCCTCCCTCTCAGAAGTCACATTATAGCACTCCAGTGCATGGCACAACCGGGTGCTCCAATCTGGTTGAACCAAATCCAAAGGATCCTACGGAACTTTGAAGATAGTTGCTTTAATCTCTTGCAAAGCTTGATCAATGCTCTCAAACCCATATTCAAAATTGAAAGTCATTAAGAACCCTTCCCTTAATATATCCCACTCTGCGGTGTCATGGCAGAGCTCCGTTTCCATATACCAATTCATAGGAATTGTATCCAAAGTATGAAAGAATGAGTGCACCCACTCCTGCTGCGGCTCTGTTTCATAAGCTTTAGTCCACTTTTCTAAATGATAGAGTGGATCATTTCTCCCGTCATATTTCTCAATCATCCAAACTTTAGGATGACCAAACCACAACCTCATCATCCTCTTGTAATCCCTCCATTCATTAAAGTTGTCCTTGTGCGTACCCCACCATCGTGTGAGCATAGCGTGCAACACCATCTAGTGCTTGGAAGCAATGATCCTCAAGGACTTCCTATTCAAAGGAATCCAAAAAATTATCTACATCAATTAAACCATCATAATAGGGTAAATTTCTACCTCTGATGACACACAACGCAACGATTTAGTCATCATGATGCAACGAAGCGTAGATACTTCATGCAACCTATTCTGCCAGTGCTCCAACTCTTCATCTAAATCCAAGGTACAAGAACTTTCTCGGTCCCATGCAATCTGCCCCTTAGCTATTGGATTAATCCAGTCTCATTCTCGTGTTTCTATTTTGTAGATCTGATCCAAGTCATCATCACCTTCTTCATAGTCATGGACTAGTTCAATATAGCGCGGTCCTTCCAGAGGGTCCAACAGTACTACCACTTGAAGCGATTTCCTTTCAAATGAAATGGTCTGCTTCTTCAAGTTTATTACCCCATTCATGTCAATGGCCCATTCAATTTCGAGGAGAATAGGGTACGGGTTACTGTCATCAATGATAAATCAGCCAGTGCGCTCGCACCTTCTATATCCAATGTCACTCCATGTAGTTGTCCCATAGGGATGATCGTTTGTTGGTTTTCCATTCTAAGCTAGATCAGAGACCACTGTAGCATAGGTATCCCCATTGTATCCCATGTTTGTTTAGGCAAAACATTTGCGTCAGACCCCAAATCCAGAATGACCTGGTCCATCACATATTCTCCTATCTACGCTGTGATCCTCATTTCACGTCTCATTCTTGCCTTATGTTTTCTAACTTCCTGACTACGTGGCGTCCATCTAAAGAGGTTTCTTTACTTGCACACTTGTTTATTAACTCTTGCAGGTCTGTCATAGATTTTCTATCAGGCAAAATTTTCTTATAGGTCTCCAAGAACGTGGTGAGCACAAATGGATCAACCTCTATAGGCACGTTGGTCTATGGGATCTTGTTCTGGCTCCTTGAGGTGGAGCCCTTAGTGAAGCTTTTCTTGGCTTGCATAAATGTTTCCTTCGTTCATTCCAGATCATAATCCACCTCCTTTTTCGGGGCCTTGCGAACCCATCCATCCTCTTCAGGTTGTTTTCCCTTATCTTCCCCAGTCGCTACTCCACTTCTCTGCACTATATCTACATTCGGATCCTCTTCACGGGGCTCAACCCTCATCATCTGTAAGCTCTGTGTAGGTTGCTAAGGCTGCACCTTTTTCTCCTATATCTTATCTATCAACGTAGGGAATTCTTCTATAGTGTGGTCAAACTGACTACAATATTTACATGACGGGCGTGTTCAATTCAGACACTCTCACGCGTAGTGCCCTGGAATCTCACAATTGTAACAAATGACCTACCTGCAACCTCTACCAGGTCCTCCTCCTCTGCGACCTCTTCCTCTTCCTAGATATCCACTGCGTACTCCTCCTGCACCCTGATCCTGAGGCTGAGTTTATGCTTTCATTCGATAGGTAGGTGTTCTTTCCATCATGAGTTCATCGCTGCGACAATGGCACTCATCAACACCCACTAATTTGTAGAAGTTGCAGAACATTTGTTGTGGTTTCTGAACGAACTTATGTAGCAAATAACAATTATTAGTGACATGTTTTCCAGCCACCTGACAAATAGTGCACCATAGCACGAGCCCCGTACTCGGTCCTGCTGGACCTTTCTGCCTCAGGGGAATTGGTCCCCCCTGTAATATAATTCATGAAGACAAGGAAGTTCTCTTTATCATGCCCCTGACTCTTACGTCTGAGGCACAAGAATTCTTCGCGCACCTCTGGTCTAGCCTCCTTTTCTTTTTTCAAGCTCTGTAATTCCAAGCAGAGGTTCTGCAACTGTGAGTGAATTTGTTGAACTCCCAAAGTCGTGTTCTAAAAAGGCATATCGTGGAATCTCATCGTGATTTCCAGGGCTTCCACCTAAGTTCCTATCTTCTACTATGATAAAGAAATCCTTAGGTGGGGAAGAAGAGAGGCTATAAACCACTCACGATGCTCACCATCTATGAGCTACATATTAGATTCATGGATCACACACTTCAACCATTGATCTAACTCCCAAGGTGTTTCACCAGCCCTCATTGTGATTTCTTTGAATCCAACCACTGACTGTGAGTCATACTTAGGCTTACTAAACTCTTTTATTAAATCATCCTTAGTTTCTGCTAGCGTTGCTAAATGATGATCGACGCAGTACTTAATATACCACGTCAGTGCGCGATCCTGCAAGGAAGTAACTAAATGCACCTTTTTTATGTTATCATCAATGATCTCCTATGCGGTTCACACAACATTAGAAACAAAGCAGAAGTGACTTGTATCCTCTCTCCCTATACCCTTGAAAATTGGCAGCTTTATTGACTTTGACATGTTGAACAACGGTGGTGGTGGTGGTTGTGTGCGAAGTTGTATGTTGTGGTGTTGAAGGTGGAGGTGGAGTGGATGGATAAGGTATTCGTGGAAAACCCTGCCTTATCAACTGGATAAAAATCTATGGTGAGGCTTGTACCACTCCCTCATCATTACTCAAAGGAGGTCCAATCAACGAGCTATATTCAGGACCTACTTTCTCTTGATTTCTAAATATCCATCCACCTCGCGTAGATCCAAACAGCAAGGCAATGCCATAACCTGTTTCTCACACAAAAGCATCTTAATCCATGTATTCAGATATCTCAAATACTTACCTCGTGGTGCCTTGAAAAAGTGTTTCTCTACTTCACTGTAGCTAATTGAGGTATCAACTACAAATTCCGTTAGAAATCCTCCTATAACTCGATCAAGCCAGTGACCAATAGTGCACGTGATTTTATCTTCAGAAACATCAAACCTCCACACTAGATCTGGAGTCCACACAATTGAATCATCAAGCTTCCACCTTCCTTGGCTGTCTACCAACTTAGCTATCCACTCATATAATTTGATTGGGAAGGTGCAAAAGAAAATTTCGTGTATTTTTGTGTACAAATATCTATCCAACCACTGATCCTTTAACAAGCGTGAAATCCTATTCTCCTACATCGTGAATTCATGAATCTTCCTATCCAACCATTTCTCAATTTCCTTCTTGGTCAGATTCCAGTGATGTTACATTACACATCTACTTAAGCAGATCCCGGTCCCGGATATTGAACCATTTGTGGGCTTACTGGGTCTTGACCCAGGTTTAGAGTTAGTTGCACAAAACAAAGCCCTACACTACTAGCCATTTCGGCATCAACCCATGTAGCACAGGCCGAAGCCTCACCTGAAGTAGTATGGGGGGATGTTGGAACCCAGTTTCCACATCCAAAGATCAATGTGATGTCCTTTTAATGCCCTAGATCTGCCTTCGCGTAGATCTATAAGCCCTTAGGGCTCGGTACTATAACTTCCTTCAAACGACCTCTAGACCTCCACAAATGTCTACGATTGGCTTTTGTTGACCCTTAATAGATGAATCAACCACTTATGTGCACCATAAAATAACCCTAGATCCGAGTTTACGTAGATCTACTTAAGAACTTAATAAACATGGCAAAATGTATTATAATCTTCGCGTAAGCACTTAACATGCATTGTGTACAGTTAATAGAACTTACCCAATAAAGTTACCCATCAATACATCATTATTTCACAAAGACATTATTTCATCACAACATATATTGCAAACATAAATAACAATAGTAAACAGATAAACACAAGAATTTATTCAACAGTCTTCTTTATTGATCTTCAATATGAGGTTACAAACTCAAAACTTCCCTGCGCACTCGCTCTAGGGGTCCGCGCACTTAGCTATAGACACTACTCCAGGCCTTTGCGCACTTAGCTGCAGAACCTTTCCCTCCTCTAAGAGTTACTTCTCTGCGCTATCTCTCTAAAACTCCATCTGTTCTTACCCATAAACATGCCTTAGACTCTCTAAGAGACACCTATTTATAGCCTTTTACATACAACCTGACTTAAATTTACATAAACGAGGGTTAAAACCCTTTTTGACTCCTAATTACCCACGTGCTCCGCATCCACAAATCATGGAGACTTTATAGTTTTTTACAAAATTTACATCAAAACTTGAGTTTTTAACCCCAAAACTAGCCCAAGGGACCACATCCCAACACGATGTCCCCTTGCACTTTCCTTCTCTTCCTTTTCCTTCTTGTTCCAAAACTCCAAGTATGCCACACTCTCCAAGAGTGCTCCAAGAAAACTCTAAGTGTCCAAGAGTATGACAAAGAGAGAGAGAATAGTTAGAGAGCTCCAAAACTGAACTAAAAAAATTATATGAGTTAATCCTTAGAATCCTTGTTATTAATTAGGGCTCTATTTTCTTCATTTTCCATTATTTTCCTTCACTTTTCTCCTCACATGTACCATTTTACCTTTCACGTCCATTTTTTTCCTAATTTCCACTATTTTCATAAATAAATGTGTGAAAATGCCATTTTTCCTTTCCAAAGCTTTTCCCATTTCTTCTGCCAATTTCCTTAGCCATTAATTAATCACAAGTGATCCCCATCACTATGCCTTTGCCCAACATTCAGCTTGGAATATGTGTCCATTCAACTGCGGCTATTATTTTTCCTTTATTAACTTTTATTATATATAATTTACACTAAGGTTGTTACAGAACCCTCCCCCTTGGGGGAACACCATCCTCGGTGTTCAACAACAACTACAACCAACAAGATTGTTGTAAGAAAAACATATTTCCCATGGATCTTTATAACTTAAGTTGTTGCAGTATTTATAATGCCTCAAAAAGACTCATCCTCAGTGGTTCCTCGTACCCTTTGTTGTAAGCGAACTCTACCGGTGGGAGGTACTCTTCCCACTTCTGCTACTAATGTGTCACATACATCCTCAGCATGTCCTCCAATATACTGCTGACCCTCTCTATATGTCCATCTATTTGTGGATGATATGTTGTATTGAAGGCAAAATTTGTGCCCAAACCTGCAAATAACTCCTTCCAAAACTTGGAAGTGAACTTTGCATCCCTGTTTGACACAATCTTATTCAGAACTCCATGCAATCTGAGCATGTCCCGGATGAAGATTTGTGTTGCATCACTTTTTGAAAATGTAGACTTCACTGGAATGAAGTGCACTACCATTGTCAATTTTTCCACCACTACCATGATTGAATCATGTTGCCTAACTATCCTTAGAAAACCTATGATAAATTCGATGGAAATGACCTCCCATTTCCATTCTGGAATCACAATCGGCTTTAGTAGTCCACCTAGATGCTTTCACTCTACCTTCACCTGCTAACAATCCAAGAACCTAGCCACAAACTCTGCTACGTCTCTCTTCAAATTTGGCCAATAATAGAATTTATTAATTGTTATAAGTGTCTTATGATAACTCAGGTGACCTAAATATGATTTCACATGAAACTCCCTCAACATCACCTTCTTGAGCTCCTTGCTATCTGGCACATATACCCTATCTCTAAATCTAACCAATCCCTTTCCCGTGAGATGATATTCCACATTATGTGAACCTACATATGTACCTATACTTGTACCACTACCTGTACCTATACCCTTACCACTACCTCTACTCTATTGCAACCTGTGCACAATCTCCATATACCTAACATCCTTCTAACCTGCCTGCAAGGTCCTATCCTGTAAAGTTGTCCCATAAGATCTCGTAGCTACTATGTGATTTATATGTATCCGCATGCTAAGAGAATCTACCACACTATTCCCTTTATTTTTGATATACTTGACCTCAAAATCAAACTCATTGATCGTGGCCAAACACTGAGCCTACTTTCCATTCATATTCGGTTGGTCAAATAGATACTGCAACCCACTGCGATCACTCATCAATAAAAACCTCCTACCAAGATGATAGTGCCTCCACGTCTTCAATGCACGTATGATCGCTGCCAACTCAAGATCATGTGTTAGGTAGTTATGCTAGTTCTCATTTAGTTTCCATGACTCAGAGCATACCACTTTTCCATCTTGCATAAGGACTCCACCAATTCCTCTCTTGCGAGAATTTGTACATACTACAAAATCTTTGTCTGGATCTATGATTTTTAACACTGGTGCATGTGTCAACAATGCTTGATCTATTCAAAACTGGCTGCACAATCATTTTTCCATTCAAACGTGTTAGCTTTCCTTTGCAATGATGTGATAGGATAATCAATATGCAAGTATTTCCTAATGAACCTCCTATAATAACTTGCTAACCACATGAAAATCTCACCTCATGCACATTTCTGGGAGCTTCCCACTCCATGAAAAATCTTACCTTTTCTGGGTCCACTGCTATGTCATCTTTGTAAACCATATGTCCCAAGTAGTGTACCTCAGTCTGAAATAAACTGCACTTGTTGAGATTAGCATGCAACTGATTCTATCTCAACAATCTCAATACTGTTGCTAAATTCTCGACATGAACTTCTTCATTTTTTAAATATACCAATATATCATCAATGGACATAATAACAAACTTGTCCAAATACGGACATAACACACTATTGATCAAGAACATAAAGGCAGCTGGAGCATTAGTTAAACCAAATGGAACTTCAACAAACTCATAATTCACATACCTGGTCAGTAAAGTTATCTTGTAGATTTCCTTTTCTTTAATGCATACTTGATGATATCTAGATCTCAGATAAATCTTCAAGAACACTGCTTCTCCCATCAACTAATCGAACAAGTTATCAATATTTAGTAGCAGATACCTATTCTTGATGGTCACTGTGTTTAACTACCTATAGTCAATGCATAACTTGAGAGTTCCATCCTTCTTTTTTCACAAACAATACCAGTGCGCCCCATGGTGATACACTTGGCCTAATGTATCCCTTGTCAAACATTTCCTTCAACTGTAACTTCAAATCTACCAACTTAGGTGTACTCATCCTGTAAGGTTCCTTTGATGTTGGAGTTTCCCCTAGCACCAACTTAATAGAAAAGTCTAGTTCCCTGTGGGGTGGCAACTCTGAAATATCTATAGGAAATGCATCCTAAAACAACTGTAGAACTGGGTACCTCCTCAAAACATATACATCCTCAAATTCCTTATCTTTGTCACTATAAATGTGCACTGTAAATAACACACGCCCTTTCATGTGGTGATGCTTGGCCTGCATAGCTTTCACCATTATAAATTATGTTGTTTTCTTCTTTCCCTGCAAAAATATTTTTTCCCCATTGTCATTCAAGTACTCAATGGCTTTTCCATAACAATCCACCTTGGTACTATGAAGGTACAACCAATCCATGCCAAAAAACATATTGTATGATCCCAATGAAAATGCATTCAAATGTGTTGAGGTAGGCATACCATTAAAATCAAATGTAAAAGCGCTTACCTAGTGATGAAATTTATTCTTTGTACCTGTAGCCAACTGTGCTAACCAAGACTATGCATGCACTTCTTTATTCAAACCACACTTATCCAACAGGTTAGGATTAAGATAAGTATAATTATATTGAGGGTCAATCAAAATATGATCAAAAATCTTACTGTCCATTTCAATGATAGATTCCTGATTATTTTCCTGCCTATTGTCCAGGGCTGCATAAATCCTAGGAATACTCTTCCCAACATCTTCCACTATTTATACCTCTTGAGTAGTGTAGATCTGTGTTCTACCAGCCTGATGTTGTGGAAAATCGCTCCTGCAATGATCTTTGCAACAAGTAAAACACTTGATAGGCTTCCATCCCGCATCCTTGCTCTTCTCCTTAGATTGAAGTCCCTGTCCTCTGTTAGATGCATTGAACTTCTTAGATGGCATTGAATTCTCTTTATTACCTTCATCCTGAGGTATTTTTCTGTTCTTGTCCCATTTTCCTTTTTTCTTTGCATTACCTTTCCACTCTGGCTTAGTCCCAGATATGTGCTTTTATTGATCATAGCAATGATTTAGCTTTCAAACAGCCTCCTCCCATGATCTAGGCTCATTGAACCCAATCCTGTCCTTGATTGCAATAAATAATATATTGATGGATCTCTGAATATTGGCCTTCTCCTCCTTGAGGTAAGGTACATACCTCAATAGCTCCAAGAACCTACTAGTGTACTCCTCTTCTATCGTTGATCCCATATTTAGCTCATATAATTATTTTTCCCTATCATCAAAGTATCTCTCTGGCAGGTCTTCTTCTTGAATAGTCTCTCAAACTCAATCCAATTCAAGTTCTCCTCATGAATAACTATGACATTCTTCACATATTCCCACCAAATGTCCGCTTTACCTTTAAGACTGAATTTACTATTTTGGCTTTCATGTTCTTTGAATAATCATGCAACCATGCTTCTGAATCCCATGATATCTTCATCTCTACATCAAATGCAGGTGGCTTTTCCTTCTTAAATTCGTCGGGAAAATATCCCTTGTCAATCCTCTTGTCAGGATGATAATGATGTCGATCATAATTCATGTCAGAACCATAACTAGAATAGTACTTGTGTCCTATCTGGAGTATCCATAAACATGTCATCTCTGACTGTGTCATCTATATCTGACCTGTGACCACCATGAGACCTAATTCCATATGCCCCATTAATTCTATCCTCTTGCTCATGGCTTATCTGAAGGGGCCCCTATCACTGCAATTCTAACAAACTCTGAAGTATCATTGCATTTACCTCTACTTGCTTCTACTTTGGCTATGTGATTCTATCATTGTCTTCCTTACAACTCCTTATTTATGCCTTTAAGCTTCTCAATGTGTCTACCAAATCAAAAGAATGCCTAACACCATGCTGCTCATCTGATCCATAGGGAGAGTCTTGAGAAATGTAGTATACCATCTTGTTATTCATCTTTGATATTCTTCTTGCAAGGTATATCATGTCAGATAAACCAAATCACAATAAACCAATGTACCTTAGCATAATTCGAGGAGGAAACCTCGTCTGCAAGATCAACAAATTAGCATAATAAATGTATAACATAATCATGAAAACTTATAGAATATAACACATAAGCATATAAGCATATAACCACCATCCTGGCTAGAGTCCATTCATCAATTCATGACCATATCAGCTACACATACCATGATCTCATGCATTACAACAACCACCAAATCACTGTACACTTGACCACATGTGAATATTAACGTGCATAAGCAATGCATAATCAAAAATGCACTCATGAAGACGTACTCCACACTGACACCATCAACTTCCCATGGTGACCTCACTACAACCATAACCCATACCATACAAATGCAACAAGCACATGGTCTCACAACACAAGAAACACATATGCAACCGACATGAATGCATGATCAACACACAAACCATCCAGTTTGAGGGGTGATCCATGCTCTAATACCACTCTGTAACACCCTCCTCCCACATATATCCAAGAAACCAACCAACTAGGGTAAACATGTTACAAGAAGTTACTATGATATGATTCAATCTCCTAAGTCACCTTAAGGAAGTGGAACTGATAGAAACACACCATACAAACCTTCCACATTAGCAACAAGACTCCTAAGAGCCATCACAATCATTAAAGTAATAAGCCCCCGGGTCCCATTAATTTATTACACCATTAAAGCCTTATACGCTCCCTTGATATGGACAAGCATGTGTCGAGGAGGACCCAGACGCTCCCACAACATGGGTATGTGTGCATCTAGAGACTTTTCTGCTTATTGATGTGCTTGTATCTTCGAGATTTGAGCCACTTTTTCAAGCCCACAACCTAGATCATTGCCCATAACTCAACGGCACTTTCAGAACTAAAAGATAACAATAGAATAAGGAAACAAATGCAATTAATTAAACAAGGCCTTGACTAGACCCCTACTTTCCATGAGAGGCATTTCATACAACATGTCATAGTTATGTAATCTATACATTTAAACAACAAATCTAAGCATAGGGTCTCATATTAATCTAAGAATCAGTAAGAAGCATTGATGCCTTAACACATTAGTTGTATTTTCATCCATTAGGCCATAGATACATTGTTCATTAATTTATAATTAAAAACATGATGAGAGCCATACATAGCCACTAACACAATACACGTTCATAACCAACATAATAGTGTAACACCCCCTCCTCCCAGGTCCACCCAAGCAACTTTCCAGCAGGGGTAAACATGTGACGAGATAGCCTACTATAAGGGATTCAAATTCCTTGGTGACCTTAAGGAAAAGGAATTGACGAAACATATCAAACAAACCCATCTACATCAACAACAACACCCTCGAGAGACATGTCATCCACTCAGACATCCTGTCCCTGAGTCCAACTAATGATTTAAGCCTTCTAACCCATATTCCCTATCATGCTATAGGCATGACAATTTCCAACAACCAAAACTCACTCTCATAGGCCTATGTGTCAGCGACTATGGAATTTTCTGAGTAGACCTATGCTAGCGACCCCGTGATTTGAGCCACTTTTCTAGCCCAAAATCTTCACCTCTGCCTAGAACTTGTTACAACCTTCAATGACCATCAAAGGCATGATAACAATGCTGATAAATAAAAAATCAACCTCAGGACTAGGCTTGAGCATCCTTAACCGAGACTGACATTCTGTCAAACACTTGGCATTAATGCAACATACATGTCTAGGATACAAGACATAGCATAAATGGCTTAAAGAGCTTATGAAACATAACCAGAATGATCACCTCATTTTCCATTGAATTGTTATATCATCAATTAGGTATTGCATCCATTCATTTAACAATAACCAGTAAATACATGAAATAACCATGTCATGAACCAATCATTTAACCATTCTTATAACCAACATAAAACCATAGAAATATCATAAATATGAAAATCATCAAATCCACATAGAAACAATTGTAAAAGTAAGAGAACTTTAATCATAGGCAAATCCAACCAGGTTCGAGACTTCCATGTACCACCCGACCATAGACATGGAAGAACCAAATATCTCTTTCATCCAGTCATCCCCATGCCATATTCCAAGCATGAATGTGGGATCTCATAGAACAATCAATACAAGAAAAACAAGGGAATATAGAGGTTAAACCACATCCACCCTCACCAAACCGTGATCACACCAAAGTCGATGCTCCGATCACAATTGAACCGAACTTGGAATGCCATATGGAATCCAACACTATCCTCGAGGAATTTTCCATCTCCTTGTCTCTCAGGCTTTACCACAATCCAATCCTAGATCACTAGGCCCTAAACCGAGACCAGTCTCTCAGGCTTTAGCACAATCCAAAGCTGATTCACTAGGCCCTAAACTGAGACTTCTCCCTTAGGATTTATTGTGTATCTTGCCAAAAATGGTCAAGGGATTCCTAGGCCTTTGGGAATGAACCTTGAGACCACCTTCACCCTAGATTTTGAAATCCATCCAGAAAACCAAAGCTCAAAATTGAGATAAACATCCCAACATACGATGGAATCTAGAAAAAGGCAAGGCTAGGCTGAAAACCATTGTCATAACTCGGAAAAAACATGCCACTGACAACAAGAGAACCATACACCAACATGCAAAGCCATTCTTGTCCAAACTAGCTAGGAAACCACACATGCAAAAGGTTACTTGCAACTATTCCTGCTAAAGATGCATGATCCTGCTCTTCTTCCTTGATCCTTACTTTCCTTCCTTTCCCTTTTCTTTCTTTTCCTTCCTTGATCCAAATCTAGAGTGTTCCAAGAAGACTCTAAGTGACCAAGAGAGAGAGAGAGAGAGAGAGAGAGAGAGAGAGAGAGAGAGAGAGAGAGAGATAATGAGAGAGATCCAAACTTGAACTGAAAAAAGTTTACCAACTTATCCTCATAAGCCTTTTATTAACGAGTCCTCTATTTTCTTCATTTTCCATTATTTTCCTTCAATTTTCTCCTCACATGCAACATGTGAACATTCACCTTACTTTTCTCCTATTTTCCTTTATTTTCATAAATAAATGTGCCAAAAATTCCTTTTTTCCTTTTAACTCCTTTGCCTTAGCCTTTATCAAATTTCCTTAGCCAAAACACACATCGAGTGATGCCCACTAGGATATCTTTGCCCAACATTCAACTTGGAATAAGTGTCCCTTAACTATGGTCTTATGTTGCCTTTATTAACTTTATTACATGAAATTTTTGCTAGGGTTGCTACAGAACCCTCACCCTTAGGGAACACCATCCTCGGTGTTAAACCAGACCATGTCCTCAACAAAACCACTGAAAACCAAACATAATTCTCATGGATCTTTATAACTTACCTCATTGTAATATTTACATTGAAAAACATGATCAAAAGAAAAACATCATAACAACATGACAATATAACAACCAAAAGTACTTGACACCCATACTGTTTATTAGAGCTTTATAACTTAGCTCATGGCGGTATCTACATCCGTATACATATACATAAATATATGAAAACATCAGAAAAACATATGCCAAACATATACCAATGTAAAACAAAAAATTGTTTGCCTCAATCGAAAAACAATGAAGGAAATAGGGCCCGCATCTGATCCACCATCTTCCATGTAGATTCTTCAGGCCCAATGTGATTCCACTGCACTTTAACTTTCTCTATGGCTCTATTCCTAAGCATGAGATGTTTTCACTACAATATGTACTGAGGTTGTGACTGTAACTCTTCTTCTTGCTCCACCTGTAACACACACCAGTCAATAACATGATAAAAATCCTTTACATAATTCTTAAGCAATGAAATATGGAAAACATCATGGAATTTCACTGTTGGAGGTAGTGCAAGTCGATATGCCACTGGTCCAATCCTCTCAAGGATATTGAAAGGCCCATAATAATGTGTTGCCAACTTGGCATGTGAACCAATCCTCAAAGATATTTTCTTGGGCTTGATGCGCAAATACACATGCTCCCCAACCTGAAACTTCTTGAACACCTTGTCCTGATCTGCATAACGTTTCTCTCTATCCAGTGCTTCCTTTAGATTCTTCTTTATAACCTAAATTTCCTACTCCATGTCTACCAACATGTTCGGCCCAATAAGTACCCTATTCACTGGATCACTGCTACTGATAGGACTATTAAAACTCCGTCCATACAATCCCTCAAAAGGACTCATCCTCAATGACACTTGAATGTGAACTCAACCAATGGAAGATACTCCTCCCATTTCTTCTGCTGGTGCATCATGTACATACTTAACATGTCCTCCAAGATCATGTAGACCATCTCTGTCTATCCATCTGTCTGCGGATGATAAGCTTTATTGAAGGCCAACATTTTACCCAAGCCTGTAAATAACTCCTTCCAAAACTTGGAAATGAACTTCCCATCCTGGTCTGAAACAATCTTCCTCAGAACACCATGTAGTCTCACTATCTCTCTTATGAACACTTGTATAACCTCACTGGATGAATATGTAGTCTTTACTGAAATGAAGTGAGCTAACTTTCTCAATCTGTGAACCATGACCACAATTGAATCATGCTACCTCACTGTCGTCGGAATACCTGTGATGAAATCCATGGAAATGATATCCCATTTTCATTCCAAAATATCTATAGTTTGTAGTAAACAACCTAGATTCTTACATTTCACGTTGACCTGTTGACAATCTAAACATCTAGCCATGAAATATGCCACTTCCTTCTTCACATTTGGCCAATAGTAGAACTTCTTTACCGTCAATGTTTTCTGATATCATGGATGACCCGAGTATGGCTTGGCATAAAATTCCCTCAAAATAAGCTTCTTGAGCTCACTACAATTCAACACATAGATCTTATCTCTAAACCTCACCAAACCATCTGCTGTGAAATGATAGTATGCATCCTGATCACATGTACCTGTACCTGTACCTATGCTCTATTGTAACCTATGCATAATGTCCACTTATTTTTCATCCCATTGTTCTGCCCACAAGATCGTATCCTGTAACTCTATCCCATAAGAGCTCATAGCTGCTATATGATTTACCTGTACCTTCCTACTAAGAGCATCCGCAACCCAGTTCTCCTTCCATTAGATGTATCTAATCTCAAAGTCAAACTCACTAAGGGTAGCCAACCATCTAGCTTTCCTGGAATTTATATTCGGTTGGTCAAAAAAATACCTCAACCCACTGTGATATCTCATTAATATAAACCTCTTGCTAAGAAGATAGTGACTCCACATCTTCAATGAATGTATAATCATTGCTAGCTCAATATCATGCGTTGGATAGTTCTTCTTGTGCTCATTCAGTTTCTGTGATTTATAGCACACTACTTGTCCTTATTGCATGAGATCTCCTCCAAGTCCTCTCTTGCAAGCATCTATACACACTACAAACTCCTTGTCTGGATCTGCAATCTTTAGCACTGGTGCATGTGTCAAAAATTTCTTAAGCTACTCAAAACTAGCCTCACATTCTTCTGTCCATTCAAACGTCTTCCCTTTCCACTACAATGATGTGATAGGATATGAAATACGTTATAAGTTCCTGATGAACCTCCTATCGTAACCTGCCAATCCCATAAATGATCTCACCTCATCCACATTCTTAGGAGCCGCCCACTCCATGATGGCCCTTATCTTTTCTGGATCCACTGCCATGCCATCCTTGGAGAAAGCATGCCCCAAGTAATGTACCTTTAAAGTATAAAAGAAGCTGCACTTGCTAAGTTTAGAATATAACTAATGCTCTCTTAGCAACTTCAGCATTGTTGCTAAATGCTCGGTATGTTCTTCTTCGTTCTTAGAATATACCAATGTGGCATCAATGAATACAATAACAAACTTGTCTAGATAAGGATGCAACACACTATTAGTCAAACACATAAACATAGCTAGAGAATTGGTAAAACCAAATGGGAACAGAGTCTCGAAGATATCCTCTTCCTTGATGTGTACCTAATGGTATCCCGATCTAAAGTCAATATTAGAGAACATTGTTTCTCCCTTCAACTGATCAAAAAAATAATCAATCCTCAGCAAAGGGTACATGTCCTTGATTGTTACTTTGTTTAGTGACATGTAATAAATGCACAATATAAGAGTACCATCTTTCTTCTTCATGAATAACATTGTCGCACCCCAAGGTGATACAGTTGGCCTAATGTCCCACTTGTCCAACATTTCCTTCGAATGCAATTTTAGCTCAAGAAACTCATGTGTGCTCATCCTGTAAGGTGATTTTGATGTTGGGGCTTCCGCTAGCACCAACTCAATAGATAATTATACCTCCCTGTGAGGTGGTAACTCTGTAATGTGCTCACGAAATACATCTAGAAACTATTGCAAAATTGTGTACCTACTCAACACATCGGTATCCTCAACATCCTTACCATTGCACTAGAAATGTGTATTGGAAACATCACACAACCTTTTCTGCAACTATGTTTAGCTTGCATAGTAGTAACCATCCTTAGTGATGTAGTCTTCTTCCCATGCAAAGTCCTCTTTTCCCCACTATCATCCACACACTTAGTGGCCTTACCGAAGAAATCCGCTTTGGTTCTGTGAAGTTATAGCCAATCCATAACCAAAAGCATACTATACGAACCTAATGGCAATACATTCAAATGTGTCGTTGTAGGCATGACATTTAACTGAAATGCATAAGCTCTTACCCAATGGTGAATTCTCTTCTTTGTACCTATAGCCAACTATACCAACCAAGATTCTAGATGCACTTCTTTTCTCACACCACACTTATCCACCAGGTCAGGATTAATATAACTATAGTTATATCTAGGATCAATCAAAATAGAAACAACTTGATCACAAATATTATTGTCCATCTTAATGATTGATGCATGATGATTTTCCTACCTGCTATCCACAACTGCATAAATCCAATGAATTTTATGACCAACATCACCAACTGTATGTGCCTCCTGAGCACTATAGATATGGGGTCTACCACCACTCTTATGCTATAGACAAACCCTCTTACAATGATCCTTACCACATATCCAACACTATAATGGTTCCCTACCATCGCGTCTAGCTTGTTGCTCTCCATGTTCCTTCTTAGTTGTATTGAATCTCTTGTAAGGAACTGCATTTTATTTTTCACTTGCATCTTGAGGTCTTCCTCTCTTTGGTGGCCATTTTCCTTTAGCTTTCTCATTTCTTTCAAGTCATGTTTAGGCTCAAATTTGCGCTTGAATGCTCATAATAATGCTTCAACTTTCGAATGGCCTCCTCCAATGATCTAGGCTCATCAAACTCAATATTGTCTCTATATGCAACTAGCAGTCCACTAATGAACCTTTGAACCTTGGCCTTCTCCTCCCTGAGGTAAGGCACATATCTCAACAAATCCAAAAATCAGCTAGTATACTCATCATCTATCATAGAACCCATTTGCAACTCATAAAACTCCTTAGCCTGATCATCATAGGACCTCTAAGACAAGTAATTCTTCTTCAATATCCTTTCAAATGCATGCCAAGTCAAATCCTCCTCATGTATACCTTTGAAATTCTTCATGTCTTCCTACCAAATATCTCCTTTACCTTTGAGACTAAAAGTGGCTATCTTTGCTTTCATTTTTTTTGAATAATCATGCAATCAGAAGAATTTTTTCATACCCAAAAACCATGCTTTTGCATCCTATGATTTCTTCATCTCTCCATCAAAGGTAGGTGTATTTTCCTTCTTTAACGCATCCAGAAAGTATCACCTATCACTCCTCCTGTAAGGATGATAACGATGACAATCATCATGCCTATTAGAACCAAAACTAGAATAATACCTATGTCGATCATCTCTCCTATCTAGAGTATCCAACAACCTTCCATATTTGATCATGTCAGATCTATCTGACCTGTGTCTACTAGCATAACTACTACCATATGCCCCATTATTTCTATCCTCATGTCCATGGCTACTCCGAAGTGGTCCCTGTCACTACAAATTTGACAAACTCTGAAGTAGTATCACATTCACCTCTGCTTGTTTCTCTTGTGCTTACATTATTTTTTCATTGTCTTCTTTACAACTCCTTGTTTCTTCCCTTAGGATTCTCAATGTGTCTACCAAGTAAGAAGAGTGCCCCACACCACGCTGCCCATATGATGCCTAGGGATATTCTATGTAGTCTACCACCTTTCTATTCATATGACCTCTTTCCTGGAAGGTATACTATGCCAGCTAAACCAAATCACAATAAACCAATGTACCTTAGCGTAATTCGGGGAGGATACCTTGTCTAGAAAATCCTCAGATCAATGTGATACATGTATAACATAATCATAACAAAATATATACATATACCAAATAAGTGTATGAATGCATAAACATCATTCTAGCTAGGGTCCAGTCATCAATGCAAGGCCATATTAGCAATGCATGTTATGACCTCATCCATAAAAACAACCATTACTCCATTGCACACATTGTCACAATGTAACTATCAACATGCATAAGAAATTCCTAATCAACTAAACATACATATGAATTCATGTAGTCGAGAATAAGTGATCAATTCTTGTAATCAACCTACAATACTAATACATGTAATCAAAACATTCAATACTGCACCTGATAGAGAAGGATGTAATCAAGCAACATATAACCATATGTAACAAGTCATATACTTATGACAATGCATCCCACAAAATCACATCAAGTTCCTCATGACAACCTTACTACAATCATAATCAACATGATGCAACGCAACAAGAACATGGAATGCAAGAGTAAGAGACACACATGGAATTGACATGCATGCATGACCAAGCACCATCACCCAATGAGAGCACAACCACCCTATGATACCAATCTATAACACCCCCTCCTCCCAGGTCCACCCAAGTAACCGACCAATTGACGTAAACATGAAATGAGAGAGGCTAATATATGGAATTCAAATTCCTTGGAAACCTTAAGGAAATGCAACTAACGGAACATATAAAAAAAACCCATCCACATCAGCAACAACACCCTCAGGAGACATGTCAACCACTCAGACATCCTCTCCCTAAGCCCCACTGATGATTTAAGCCTTTTAACCACTGGTTTCTCTTATGTTATAGGCATGATAGCGTCCAAAAACCCAAAGTCACTCTCATAGGCCTATGTGTGAGTGACTATGAACTTTTCTCAATAAACTTGTGCCGGAAACCTCGAGATTTGATCCACTTTTCTAGCCCAAAATCCCGACCTCTGCCCAAAAATTTCTACAACCTTCAGAATCCATCAAAGACATGATAACAATGTTGATAAAGAAAAAATCAACCTCAGGACTAGGCCTAAGCATCCCCAACTGCGACTGAAATTCTATCAAACCCTTGGCATCAATGCAACCTACAAGTCTAGGATACAAGACTAAGCATAAATGATTGAAAGAACTTATGAAACATAACCAAAAGGATAACATCCTTCTCCATTGAACTACTATATCATCAATTAGGTATAGCATCCATCCATTTACGAATTACCAGTAAATACATGAAATAACCATGACATGAACCAATCATTTAACCATGCTTATAACTAGCATAAAACCATATAAATATCAGAGATACGACGATCATCAAATACACATATAAAGAAGTGAAAAAGTAAGAGGACTTACCTTTTATTAATCATAGGCAAATCTGACCAGGTTCAGGACTTTCACGTACCACCTGACCATAGACATGGATGAACCAAATCTCCATTTCATCCAATAACCCTCATGCCATATTCCAAGCATGAATGTGGGATCTCATAGAACAACCAAACCAAGAACAACCAATGCAATCCAGAGGTTAAACCAACTCCACCCTCATCAAACCGTGATCACACCAAAATGGTGCTCCAATCACAACCAGACTAAACTTGGAATGCCATCTAGAATCCATCACTATCCTTGAGGAATTTTCCATATCCTTTTCTCTTAGGCTTTACCGCAATCCATACCTGGATCACTAGACCCTAAATTGAGACTTCTCCCTCGGGCTTTACCGTGTACCCTGCCAAAACTATTCAAGGGATTCCTAGGCCTTTCCAAATGAACCTTGAGACCACCTCCACCCTAGATTCTAAAATCCATCTAGCAAACCAAAGCCCAAAACCGAGATAAACATGCCAACATACCATGGCATCCAAAAAAAGGAAAGGCTAGGCTAAAAAACATTGTCATAAATCGACAAAACCATGTCACTGACATCACGAGAACCATATACCAACATGAAAATCCATGCATGTCCAAGCCAGCTAGGATATCACACATGCAAAAGGTTCCCTGCAAGTACTTTTGCTAAAGGTTCTTGATCCTGCTCTTCTTCCTTGATCCTTTCTTTCATTCCTTTCCCTTCTATTGCTTTTCCTTCCTTGACCCAAAGATGGAGTGCTCCAAGAAAAATCTAAGTGACCAAGAGTGAGAGAGAGATAGAGATGTTGTAGGATAAAATGCACAGTGTATGGAGAATGAAGATACCCTTAAGGGTCTTCCCGGGACCCTTGGTAGATTGTAGGATTATCTGCAGCAGTCACAAAGCTACATGCATGTCCATATTCAATAACTAACTATCAAAGCAAAATAGATTCATTACCTCGAGTCTCCATGTAGATTTGCTGGAGAGCACAATGCAACTAGGTGGAAGTCCCCTGAGATGGCTCCAGATCAATTCCTACACATACAAGAGACAAGAATAATCACAACATAAAACCTTGACAATTAATGCATGAATATACAAAAGACATCTAGTTACACATAACTAAGCTACTCATACTAAAGGTATTGGACAAAAAAATAAATGAATGATAGTACCAACACCATGGAGTAGATAGTACAATTGTAGTTCTATATTTATGTCGAAAGAGTGATTACAACCATCGGTTGCATCCACCTTCCCTTACCCCTCCAACTCCTCTCTCTCTCTCCCTTCTTACCAACTTCTTATGCTTAGATATAAGACTATTCTCGCCAATCAAGTAAGATATCCTTTCAAATGACCTAACCTCTATCGTAATAGCCCTAGCTCTGCTTATGTAGCATTCGAATTAGGGTTTCCAAGTTCCTCCATGAGTTTCTTTAGGTAAAAGAAATGATCTTGCCATGCTTTTGAGCTCCTTCCCATTTATCACCTTCATTAGGATTAGGAATCCCTCAAATAGGTCGAACTTAGATGTTTCCTTGCTTTTCTAAGTAGATTTAGGAGAGAATATAGAGATATTTCTGAGTCAATTCGCTCCTTTGACCTCTAGATCCTTATTAGGTTTCACTAACGTTATCCCTGAACGAATAAGTAGAGTTAGTGGCGTCAAAAGAAGCTTTATAAAGCGTGTTGTTAGTGTATAGCCAACGTTAGTGTGGAAACAAGGCTTGTGATCTTGGTCTTTGCTTCAGCCATCATGTCTTTCCCCTCCGAACTGATGAGGGGGTCATTTTGTTGTATAACAAGTGCCCCCTAAAGTTTGAGATCAAAGGATGTGACGATGGCCGAAATACTTTACTTAACTATTATTTTCCTTCTTCGAAAAAAAGAGAGAGGATTGGAGTTTCGGGCGGTATGGGAAACCTGATACAACACACATATATAAAACAACTAAAATCATGTCTTGAGTCAGGCATTCCCATGCTCAGTAGCTATGTCAGAGTTATTTTCTCATAAAAGAGATATGACGATAAGCACAATGCAGATCCGGTGTCATAATAGGATCATTCTGATGAGCTATCTCCAAAAAACAATATTCACAACTTGGGAGAGGAAAGTGATGCAAGCCTCTACCCAAGGTCTTGATTTTCGCTTCACCGAACATCATATACCAATGCATGTGAATATATGAGTTGATGTAGAACATGCATGAAATCGTCTAATTAGCAGCCAATAATGGAGATTATTAATAGATGTGAGGAAGCCACCAATAATGTTGATGGTCTCCAAGATGCATAGTACAATCTAGCGAGTGTGAAAAATGTTTTTGTCGTCGAACACCCGTAGAATCATTTAACTAGGAGCCAATAATGAGAACCCCTGATCAAACACAAGGTGATCTGCCACTAATGTCTGCAAGTACCAAGGCACTAAATGTATTTTTGGGTTGTCTTCCTAGATAGAGTGTTGAAGTCAATAGGAAGATACCTGTCGAAAGGTAGACAATAATGTGTCCTACATCAATCGACATGAAACGAGACAAGAATGATTTGTTTTTTGAGGAATATTTGAGCATTGGGTAAAAATGACAGAGGGCATCATGAAAGGATATTCTTGATGGGTTGATGGAGGAAACAAAAGGTTAACCCTTGAACAATAGAAGGCATGACAATGGTTTTAATGATGCAACACTAGAATCATGAACACCAAAGAGTGTTAGGATACAAAGATGCAAGAACATCAGGGTATTTAGGCTAAACTCATAGGATGGTAGGATTCATATTGAGAGGCCGTCACAAGGAAGGTTTATCTGAGGGAGTGCCATGTTCAAGGGAACGACAGTTGACAAACCATGCTTTCTAATACTGAATAAAGTTGTATTGTCTACTTTCCCCATTTGATTAGTTTAGTGAGTCGAGATGGGTAAACTCATCGATCTTTTCATATTTTAAGAGTTTGAAAAGGACCTCAAAAAGAGCGACTCGATGTCCTATCTGATTAGTTTAATGAGTCCAGAAAGGCAAACTCGTCGACCTTTTGATGTTTTAAGACTCTAAAAGGGATCATAAAAAGAGCAGCTCTATACCTCATATGTGTAATTTAATGAGTCCAGATGAGACAACTCAGTGGCATTTTCATATTTAGAGAGACTGAAAAGATTGTAAAAAACGAGTCCACGATGGTCCCTTTGTCATATTTTTTAAGCGGGTGTGACAAAAGTTTAATAGTATACTCGGATCGGTCACTTTTTTGCGAGTTAATCTATTGAGTCTGGATAAGAGAAATCTATGCTCAATAGATGTTGACCTCATTTTGTTATGAGTACGAGGAGATGGACTAAACTCAATTTTCGTCGTGAATTTTTAATGAGTCATGTGGCAACAAACTCAATATCATCAAATTTTATTGAGTCAAATGAAGAAAACTCAAGGTATCTTTTTTAGTTTAGTGAGCAAGGAAAAAGAGGGAAAAGAACTACTAATTCCTTCCTCGTAGATTCAACGAGCCCGAAGAAGGGAAAAAATCAGGGATTTTTCGATTTAAGAGTGAGAAATGGTCCCAAAAAAGAAAGTTCTCTTGTTGTTGCCGTAGATTTTAACGAGCTTGGTGACAAAAACTCGGGATTTTTCAGTTTAACGAGAGAGAAAAGTACCTAAAAGAATGGTCGAGTCATATTTATAAGATTTTAACGAGCCTAAAGAAAAAACTCAGGATTTTTTAGTTTTATGAGTGAGAAAAAACAGCTAAAAAGAATTCTCTAATGATCTTTTCCAGTTTAATAAACTAGAAAAAGAGTGAAAAAGAGTTGTTTGGACCATCATTGTATGTGTTTAACGATTCCAACGATGAAAAACTCAATGATTTTTTAGTTTTAGAGCGAGAAAATATCCCATAAAAGAAAGCGCTCATTGAGGATTGCATGCAGTGATTACTTCTTTTCATTCCTGAAAGTACTTTCATCAAAAAATGGAAAAAAGTATAAAAAAGCAAAAATTCCTAACCATATGGGGTCATGCATGATAAAAAATAATGGGGAATGGGCTACTTCCTCTTTAATGATTTCAAAAAATCATGTCTCCAAAAGTAAATATAAGGAAGTTCTTTGAGCTTTCACATTCACCATTTTCACTATTTGAGAACTATGAGAGCATTTTGGAGCCAAAGAGGAGCAGATTTTCCGCTGACCATTGTAGGAGATCGGGGCAACCATTCGACGTGTCGTTAGTCCCAGGTAGAGGCCAAAACCTTGCTCTATGCATTTATTAACCTTTCTTATCAGTTTCCGTGGTGGATTCTTGTAGATATGGGGAGACCTAAAGTAGTGTTTGCGCACTAACGCCCTATACGACCTACTGGAGGGTGTTAATCCTCCCTGTGTACCACTAGGGGGAGAGTTAGAGCTTGAGGGTGCAGTTTAAAACCCTGTGTAGTGATTACTGAAGTTTTATTGCCCCATTTTGACTAATTTTTGGGTTGTTTTGCACAGGTTTTAGGCCATAATGACTAACCTACAAAGAGAACTGGCCCATGATAGCCAGGAATTGTTGATGCAAAACGCTCTAACATGCAAACTTGCTTTGCGCCACTGTGGTTTGCTGAAGTATGCAAAGTTGGAGTTGATGAAAGGGTAGGAGGATTTATTGAGATGGATTATCCAGCGCTGAGATGAACATGAGCAGGTGTTCAGGATTGTAGATCATGAGCTGGCCATTGACCATGATGACATTTACTTTTTAACTAGTTTGTCATGTCATGGAGTACAAGAAAACCTCATCGGAGGTAGGCCTGATCCTCAATCCACCCTAGAGCTGGTGCAATCCTACTGCATCCCTGAGAGTGGACTTGTCAGCGACAGAGTCCCCATAGAGAGGATTAGTTCCAGGTATATGAGGGACATTTTATGGTTGATTGTGCATTTGGCGGGTTCAAAGAGTCCCCATGTAGCAACAGAGGCCCAACTGTTACTTGCAGTTGACTGTGTCTAGCCTCAGATGTTCAACTGGTGTGAAGTAGTGCTTCACTAGTTGAAGGCAGAGTTAACGACATGCAAGACTCGAAACCAACAAAGTTTTGGGTATGGTACTCTCATAGTCTCATTCATTCTTGAGAGGATACCTATTATGCACCCAAGGATGAGCTTAGGTCCCTTTGATCCGAGGGAGCCGAGACAAGGGCGATGGTCATCACTTGATCCTCGCACAGGAGGAGGACCTATTCGACATTTCTTCGAGGAAGATTTCTTCCAGTGGCTTCGTGGTCAAATCGTGATGATTGATGACTATGCCTATGAGGGCATGGACTTCACCGGCGACCCTGAATTGATGCTACCACCCGGGACCAACTGGAGTCCTCAAGGTGAGAATGATTTTTGAGAGTACTTCAAGTATTTTTTATCTTTTGAATGTTTATGTGATCTTTTTATGGGTGAACAAGTACTGACATGAAGCTTTATGCTTAGCACAGATGTGGCACCATTACGACCTGCAAGTGAACCTCACCACATGAGACGAGGAGGCCAAATACCTGCTGGGGGGGGGTGATGCAAATAGTCTTCACGAGGTTTTGAGGAACTTGGAGGGCTTGTGCATGGGTGTGTCCCCCCTTCCTATGAGGGAGATCCCTGCTCATATGTAGCGACACACAGTCGGTGTACCTAAGCGATTTATGGTTCCTCTTCGGAAGATAGCTAGAGCAGTTTTAGCATTTTAGGAGCAGTAGGCTCTTTTTGGCAGGTGTTTTGGCATAGCCAACGGGTGTTTTTAGCTAGGCTTAGTATCTATTTTGTACTTAAAACATCCAAGTTTTGGAATATTTTGATGTAAAAGACTGGATTATATATATATATATATACTATTATTATATATATATATATATATATATATATATATATATATATATATATATATATATATATACAAACATTTTGGTATTTGTATGGTGTGAATGTTTTTTAAGTGTTTTTGTAAAAAAAATTAACTCAGTAAATTTTTACTTTTCATGCATGCTTCTATAGTGAATGAGACAAATGCCAATCTAACACATAGTTTGCTAATGAATCAACAACTGTATTAAATTCTCTAGGAATGTGTTCATATATGATAACTTCAAATTGACATTCCAAGAGTCATACCCTTAATAATGACATAACAAGGTTGGATTACGAATGTGATAATGATTTGTCAATTGCATAACAACTAGCTAAGAGTCTAACCTGACCACTAGATTGGAGATGTCCTTTGATGACGCTTCACTGACAAGTGAAATTACAGACATGTACTCAGCAACAGTTCCGACTCAGGTATGTAGATGACCCAAGTAGCCGATGCAATGTGCTGTGTGTGATGACTGGCACCATCCGCATATCCTACGTATGTTAAGGGCAATGAAGACATCTACATTACGAGAAATATGTATGAGACAAATAATTCAATAAATACCAAAATAATCCAATCACATAAAAATAGGGAAGCAAAACTTATACATACATAAAATTACAAAGAACATGCCCAGTGCAATACTAGCATAATAGTTTTTCAGATAGAGCCCATTTCAGGGCTCAACGAGCAGGACTCCTTCCCAGTCCTGAAGTTCATATGCCCCTTTTGAGAGGGCTTTCTTGACGACATAGGGACGTAGCCATAAGGGTTGAAGCATACCTGCCCCCAAGAGGTCATTTTTTTTTATCATAGAGCAAAACAAGATCTCCCTCTTGGTAAGAATGAGGCTTGACCTTTTTGTTGTACTAGGCTTTTACCCAACAATTGTGGGCTTCGAGTGCTAATTCGACATCTCAACAGGTTTCATCCAATTTATTGAGGTATAGTAGGTGGTCTTCTTCGACAATAGTGCCAAGCAGGAGTTCAACAATGATTTGTAGGGAAGGGATCTTACACTTAATTGGTAAAACTGCTTCTAGGCCGTAAACTATTTGAAAAGGTGTAAAGCCCGTAGCAGTCTTTACTGAAGTTCGGTATGCCCATAGTGACAAATATAAAATTCGATTCTAGTTGGTTTTATGATTCCCTACTAACCTACGGATCATCACCTTTAAGACGCCATTGACGGCCTCTACTTGACCATTATCTTAGGGGTAGTAGGAGGATGATTGATCCTGGCGAAAAACTAGCAACGATGTTAAGTCAGACATCATGTGATTCTGAAAATGGGACCCATGGTATGTAACAATCGTGTGGGGTACACCAAAGCAACATATGACCTAATTAAATAGGAATAACTTCATGGTTTCCCCATCAGCCCATTTTGTGAAATAGTCCACAGCTACAATGATATAGTTGTGTCCAGTAGAGGAAACAGGATTGCAAGTTACGAAGTTTATCCCCCATTTGGAAAAGGGGCGGATGTAGATAACTGGGTGCAGTAGGGCCGAAGGCACGTGCATTTTATTTGTGAAAACTTGACAAGGATGGCATTGCTGGATGGACTTGACACAATATTTGAACAAGGTTGGCCAGTAATAGCCTATGTGAAGATTTTTCTATGTAGTAGATATGCCAAAAAGATGACTGCCACATGCCCCAGCATGGTAGTCATTTAAAACGTGTTCTTCCTCTTCATGGGTGAGGCAATTTCGAAGAACTATATCCGCACCATGACGATATAACATATCGTTAATCACTATATAGTGTTGTGCTTGGCAGATGCGACGACGGTCACCTGATGATAGTTCAGGGCAGAACCGTTGTGCTTGGAGGTAGACAAGAATGTCACCATACAAAGGGGCGGTGGTGTCGATAAGATAGACAACTTCATCCGGAAGAGGATCATGGGCTATCTCATTAGGATCGACAATGGGAAGATCTGAAAAAAGTTTGGCGAAGACTAAGGAGTTCTTCGCCTTGGCAGCAGTGACAACCAAATCAAATTGTTGGAGGATCACGATCCATTTTGAATATTTTCCCCCAATTACTTGACGAGACAAAATGTGTCTCATGGGATTCTCCAAGGCGATGACAGTAGTCTATCGCAAAATTATGTAGTGTCAGAATCGGTTGACAGCAAAGACGACTGCCAATGAAAACTTTTCCACATGTGAATATCTGAGTTCAGGCCCAGCCAGGCCTTTCAACAGATATTAGATCACATGTTCACTCCAGTCATCATGAGTTTGAACCAAGACCATTCCGAGAGAGGATGGCAAGGATGCCAGGTATAAAAGAAAGTTGCGGCTGCAGTTGGGAGCACTAAGGAGTGGGGCTGATATAAGCGCCTTTTTCAAGGCATCAAATGATCATTGAGCTTGATCATCCCACAGATACGGCACTTCCTTCTTAAGCAGGCGCAGAAAGCCTTTCGTCAGCTCAACATAGTTTATGATGAACCGTTGTAAAAAGTTCGCTTTCCCTTGCAAACGTTGGAGCTATAGAATGGATTATGGTTAGGGAAATTGAGTAATTATGTTTACATTATTGGGATCAACCCTTATCCCATACTTGGACACAATAAATCCAAGTAAGCATCTAGACTCGACAAAGAAAATACATTTATGCGGATTTAGACGTATGATATAAAACTGACACCTAAGAAAGATGGCTCTTAAATGGTTTAGGTGTTGCGTTCGCTGCTTGGAATGGGCTGGAAGGTCATCCAAGAAAGCTTGAACAATATGCTTGATATTGTGAAATGCGTAGTCCATGGCTCTTTGGAAATTTGCTCCAGCATTCTTTAAACTGATTGGAAGTTTTCGATAGGCAAAGATTCCCCATGGGCAAACAAAGGTGGTTTTGTGCTAGTCTTGGGTTTTATAGAAATTTGATTGTAACCTAAGAATCCATCCATGAATGAAAATTTTTCACATCGGCGCAATCATCGATGATCTAGTCGATGTACGGTGTCGGATAATTATCCTTGGGTCACACAGCATTCAAGTGTCGATAGTCAACACATACGTGGATGGTTCCTCGTTTCTTATTGACAGGAACCAGATTGGAAACCCATTCCATTAAAGGAATAGGGTAGACGAAACCATCATGTAACAAATTTTCCACCTCGTTTTTTATGGCTGCCGTTTTGAGGGGATGGACTGATTGAAGCCTTTGGCGGACTAGTTTAACTTTATTCGAATTTAGGCTTTTGTGATCCATATTTTGAATAAAAACATTTTCAGAAGAAATCACATCAGAAGAATTAGGTCGATGCGTTTCAAACCAACCTATGTGGTTCATCATCAGGACAAGATGAAGAATCAGATCATATCTATAGGTTAAATAGCGAGATGGGCCTTCTAACAACTAAAAGGAAACAACTATAAAAACGGCTATGTTTGACTTGGCAAGGAAAACCTAGAAAAATGAGAAGGGATTTTTAGTTAGTTAGATTGGAAAAAAAAATTATTACTATTATTATTATTATTATAAGTAAACTACGAGTCAAATAACAGATATTATTTTAATGGAATTTAAACTAATTGTCAAAGGGTAGAATAATAATTGCTAATAGGTATATTATCAATTAGATATATTTTAACTAATCTAAAAACTAACATAGCGGTAAAATAAACATTTTTTATTATTTATATTTTATTATTATTTATTTATTTAATAAATAAACCTTCTTAAATTAATATTTATATTAATAGGTATATTAACAAAAAAACTTACATAGTGGTAAAATAAACATTTTTTTTAAATTCTTTGATAAATAAATATATGTATTAAAACCATAAAAATGATGAATATATATATATACGGAATACGAGAGAAATACCTTAACCTAAGGAGAAGGAGACCCAAAAAAGCATTGTCATAAATCTTGATCTCATGCTCAACAATAGATAGATCCATGCCCAACATTTCCTCGTAAGGCCAAGCGAATACATCGTGGAATTCCTTAAAAAGGCAGGTGAAGCTTGCAATTTCCTCAGGATTGCAATCTCGGCCAATCTGGATGTTTTCCAAGGTGCTTGTCATGAAAAAAATATCGATGAGCAATGTCTTTGAAATGTTTCCCATGTTTCCTTCTGCGTCCAAAGTTTGGATAGTCATATATGGTGAGGAAAGTATTTCTGGTATGTCAGGTGATAGGATGTGAAGAGGCATCATGTCTGAATCATATATCGAAACACGATGGTGTGAGTCATCCCAAGGCCACTCTTCTAAACTCATGATTTCTCTAATAGCTTCATCCGTAGGTGGGACTTGATTGAGTGGATAGAAAGAAGGAGCAGTTATGGGAGGGGCAGTGGTACTGTTGGCTGTAACCAAAGTGACCAGAGATTCAGATGAAGATTGAATGGCTTGGTAGGCCAATTCAGTTGGTTACAATGAAATTTGTTCTCCATAAGTGTTAATTTCTAAAGGATCTGGTAGGATCCATGGATCGATCTGTTCATGAGGAATTAATGAAAGCATATTGAATGTTTGTGGAACCTATGGCGGTTGAAGTGGAAAAAAACCCATTAGGGAAGAAGCCTTCAGTAGACCAGTACCAATATTGATGTAAGAGTCAAGTACACCACCTACTAGGGGTACAAAGCTGCTTGGTAACAGGGAATAATCAGTGGTGCAAATGGATAGCTGGTCCATTATGACTACTTTTCCATCCAATGGAAATAGGATGATGCGAAAGACAGTAGACACAATGGCCATCATGGCATAAGTCGAACTATGACCCAACAAGAGATTATAGTCGAGCTTTTTATCTACGACTTCAATGTCCACCGTTACCGTTTTCCCATACAAGGTGATGGGGTAGCTAGCTAGGTAACCTTTTGGAATGAAAGTGTGGTCGTTGAAATATTTAAGGGAATTCAACCGTGGGGATAGGGTTGGGGAACCCAAAGAGATCCACTATGAAGCCGACATGATGCAGGTAGAAACACATTCGTCGATGACAGTTCTATGTATACCTTTACCTTTCGAAAATATTTGCACCTGAAATGCAAGCTGGTGGGAAAGGGGAGGTTTACACTTTTCCATGTTGAAAATTGCAAGCATGGAATCCTGTGGGTCGATACCACCAATGGATGAAAGCAAACCTTTCCTTTGTGCTGGACATGTTTGTAATACTTTGAGTGCCGACATAGCTGAAGACGCTTGCGCCAAGTCTTCTACAATGTTGTAGTTTTGGGCAGCATGTGCAGATGTATTGTGTGTTGTGCGTCTAAGTGCCCCTTTAGGGGGGCGAATCACAAGGTCAGCAACTGGCCTTTCGATATGGAGATTGCTAGGCAACAGTGGGTTTTGACTTGAGGAAGGTTCCTCTACGTAAGCGACATGAGCTCCATAATATTTGGCTCTGGTTTGTAGATCTACCATTTCAAAGGTGTAAACAGTAGAGGGTCCTTCACCAGTTGAAGGATGTTGCAAACCACCATTGCCCCCTTGTGAGGGTTGGGGTTGGTTTGCAATAAGATGTTGCTACTGCAGAGTAGGGAAAGGATTATTCAGGACAGCAGGGCTCCTACCCGTATCATTTTTAGCAATGAAATTTGTGCATTCCTGAAGTCGCGGGAAATGATAGGTCATGTGGTCTTCAGCACAAATTTTGCAAGGGAATCTGGCAAGTTTATCCTTTCCATCATCAAGAGGCGCAACAACCTTCTACTTTGGGTTTTGCTACTTTGTTGACTGCTCCTCAGAAGGAGTGGTATTTTTCTTATTCTTCTTGTTCTTACCACCGGGTTTTTGCGTAAACTGCATAGAGTTTATCACGGTGGTAAGAAGAGCAGTTGATTTGGTAGAGGGGTCCAATGACATTTGGGCAATGTGACCGTTGAGTTGTTTTACAGCAGCCCGGAGGTTGCGATGATAATCCCATCGGTGTGTGCTCTGGGTTGCTGAGTAGCGGGAGCATAGAAGTTGTGAGGGGCATTGCGGATTACGTCGTAAAGAGTGCCAGACTGTGAATATATCAGATCTAAATGCTGGTCACAATGTATGGATTGGTCGTCTATGACCACACAACCTAAGGAAACATCCTTAGCGATTTGTGGGAGTAGAGACATGCAGAATCAATCCGGTAAGAGATAGTCTGGGAGGGGAACTTTGACTAACCTCTGCCTACATCTCCATTCATGTATATGATCAGAGATGTGGGTGGTGATATCCTGACGTAATGATGTGAGGAGTTCCATCCCAGTTTCACAATGGATGGCTACCTGGAAGTGCTTTAAGAATTCCATCGCTAGAGCGTCAAAGGTATTAACTGACGCGCATGGTAACTCGATGTACAACTTTCCTGCGTTTCTAATGAGGGTGCAAGGAAAAAGATGTAACCGGATACTATCATCCACCATGGAGTTAGAAACACACCAAAGATGATAGGTGGTGATATGGGTACTCGGATCCTCCCCTTGTTTCCCTTTGAATTTAGGGATGTCTGTCGGTATTTTATGTGGGATTGGTGGTCAGAGTAAGTTATGATAGATGCAGTCATTTGTAAGTTTTTACAATTTGGGGATATCAAGTGTTGCCAAGAAAGGCAGAGTGTGTGATGCCCCCAAATCGGACCAAGGCGATGACATATGACTTGAGGATCCTTGTGATCCTCCCATCGTTTGATTGCAAATATTATACACAAGTTGTGTGGTATAGTAGTTGCCTTGGGGTATGGCATTGTAAGGTGGATTTCCATGGGGATTATTAGGCTGTCGTATAGAATTGCCCCCAAGATAAGCAGTCCCCCCTTGAATCATTTGAGGTTGTGAGTAGGGTGCCCCCATGGATTGGTTGGGACCTCCTTGAGGATTCTCGCTCGCCACAGAACTAACCATATTTCCTTGACTTGCATAAGAAGTGTTCATGTCAATCAGTGACTGAACATGCATGCCAGAAAATGGAGGGGAAACTATTACGTTCTTGGCTGGTATATGCATATTGGGAGTGCCCCCAGATACTTGAATCTGGGGGTTAGAACAATAGAATGGATGCCAACCATATTGTTGGTTGAAGGGAACTGTTGTTGGTTGAAGGGACCTGTGCTAACTGTACTATATTGAGCATTATAAGAAGCGATGTATGTAGCACTTGTTGAAGGTATAGAGTTTGACACTAAAGGGGTGGAATCCGACATAGACTGGGTTCCACTCGTGGAGGGTGTCATGTTAGGGTTTGTACCTGGGACAAATGGGATAGTAGGGTTCACCATCAAAGGTGTGGTATTGAGTGTCGACTGGGGAAGTGGTGTGTCATGCGGAAAGAGTTATTTTTGCGGACAAAACTAACCTCCCTAGAAGCCTAAGACTTTCTAGTGACAAACAAGACAATTAAGAGCAATCCTTCTCTAAACACGCATTATCATACGAGAAACCAAGTGTTTTTCGATCCTACCTGAAGTCCAACGCTGTTGTAGTAGTCTAGCCTCGTCAATCCAGATGAGCTCCTCCTTCACTTCGAAACTTGCATGCACTAAAAATCAAACGATTACATAACACCTAAATATCTCATAAAACAAAACATATTCAACATATAGACCAAGGAGTATATGAAACAATTGATTAAGAACAAATCATTGAGAAGAATGGACTTATTTGTATTAATAGGAAACAAAAGAAACCATTACAACCTGAGCCTTGGTGTTGGCAAGTTCCTCCCAGGGTCCAGCAAGAGTTTTCCTCTACTTTGACAAGCTCACCCACTTCCAAATGAAACAAGAAAGGATGGTAATCTCTCCTCACAAGCTTCTACAAGGAAGTCCTAATTCCAGCAGCATCTACCCTTTGGAATGTTCAGCTTTCAACCTCCCTCCTCTGGCCCAATGCCTGTATTTATAGTGTTCTAGAGGAAGTTATTCAGGTCCAACATCAATGGGATACTCCCTCTTTTGGATGGGGTAGTTCCTCTCTTGATGGGATAAGTTCCTCTATTATAGGGATGCATGAACCATCTGGAGGCGCTCAATACACGTCAAACAATCTTCTAGAATGCTCTAGGAGTGACCACAAGTAACTTTTTTAAGATGAAACTCG
>APFE031702952.1:0-13136 GCA_000404065.3 Pinus taeda
CAAAAATTAAAAAGCTCTTTGTTTATAAGTCATTTCTTCAAATTTCATAGTTCATTTACACTCTTGAGTGAAGCAAAGTTGTTGTGGTGAGCAAGTGAGGAAATTTGGTGAAAATCGCTCCAAGACACTGGGTGCGACTCACTGGGCAGGAGGCGTGGCGTATATAATGGTGCACTAGGCCTTAGACTCCAGTTCAAAATTGCACAGGCATTGCACATACACTAGGTGCGACACATTAGGCTGGATGCGCGACGCACACATCCAGGAAGCCCGAAAACTTCCAAACTTGCTCCAAAATCGCCCAAAACGCGTGGATTGTCACTTGCCCAAGTAGGTTGACCCTTTTTCATTACTCTTCATCCAGATTTGATGGAAGTTTGGTGGTGTTTATTGCATGGTGAACGTTTAAATAAATCAAACCCTACCAAAGAAAATTGTTGCATAAGGGTTTTGTATTGACTGTTTTGCTACCAAGTATCCCCTCATCTTATCACTCCCTTATCTCATTTTTCCCTTGATTTCCCTATTCCCCTAATTCACACACCCCTGTATTCATTAAATCCCCTCTCCCCATTCCCATTCCCCAAAGTCCCAAATTCAAACTCTCAAACCCTAGTCCCATACAAAAAATTCCCAAACTAGTCCCTAACCCCTATTCCCTTAACTAAACCCCTCACCAATAGTCCCTAAATCCCTCACTGCTTTTCCTCTCCTTAGTCCCTTACATCATTGTTTCCCTTGGTGGCAAAGTCAAGACACATCATAAAATCACCTATTTTTCATCAAGACAGTTCAATCACCAGCAGAGATGGCATCTGATATTTCATATGACTATGAAGAAGAGACCTACACTGATTCACCAACAGAGGTACATGCACCCAGGAGGCCTCATAGAGGTGGCAAACATATTCAAGAAGAACCAACCACTCTTGTTGAGTTACTGGCCTGCCCACTTGCCAGATCTTGTTTCCAACACCAGTCTTGCTATGAATTTTGTGAGAAGGTTTCTAGCATTCAGTTTCACCATGATTTGGCCTGTTTATTTGTTTTTCATTTACATGATGGTCAAGCCACTCTAGCTAGTGTCACTTTCACATTAACACCAGAATCTATTTAACTAGCAACCGATATTCCCAACATTGGAGAGCAATGGAACAAGAGACAGCAAATTGACTGGTAGCATTATGAACCATACATCAAGCCCGACTTTTTGAGACAGCTCAAGAGAGTGTTTCCTTTTCGGTACCTCAGAGATGAGTATGCTCCTTTAATGAAACTAATCATGAAGTATTTTAGCTGTGAGGGTCAGTTCTCCCGTTTGTATGCATATCATATCAAGCTATTGATGCATTTTACCCGGGTACGGATGATGAACATCCCTTACTTCATGTGCCGAAATATCGAAAGGATGACCACTCTAGTGCAGTACAAAACTCCTCAGCAGTAGCTCAACAGTATTTACCATTTTTCTCTCATCAAAATTATGGTCATCCATAAACTTGGCTTACAGGGTATCACTTGGGAGGATTTCATCTCTCCTGAGCTTTTCAAAACTCCTTAGGGACCTTTAGAGGCTTTGCATGAGACAAGTAGACCTTCTTATCAGCATGAGGGTCATGAGACATAAGTTGTCAGTATGCTGGTGTTTATCACTTATCAGAAGGGCAATAGGCAGCTATTTGCAGCAGCAAAGCGAGTATTATCTCCACCTGGGGTGGAAGGGGTCTCGCTTCTGTCATCAGCACCATAGGTTCAGGACAAATGCAAGAGGCCAATGTAGGATGAGGGGCCTTCAGGTGAGCGAGACTTTATTGTTATTGAGGATGATGATACAGATGTGGGCCCGCGAAGCACAAATCTCAAAGATATCATCCAAAAGCAACAGACAAATTCAAGGCCTTGTCCCTCAACTTGGAGAGGGCTAAGTGGATTATGAAATACTTGGAGCAAAGGAATAAGCAGCTTGAATATCAGCAGGTGATCATGGAGTTACAAAACATTCAGGAGAATCGCCAAGTTGCCCAAAGAAGGAGGGTGGAGTTCACTTCACTTGAGCGAGAGATCAATGCCGATCAGGAGTCTTGGCTCGAGAGAGTCAATATAAATTTAGAGATATTGTTGGAGAAGGCCAACAAGGAGAAAAACTTGTTGAGACACATGGCTTTCCATTACAATGCGAGGAACAAGGTTTGCAAGGCGTGAATAAGGAGTTTAAAGGCAAAATAGAAGAAGGCTTCAAAGAGGTGAAAGGAGCATGATCTACTTCAGATATTGGCTGAGGCTTCGTTGGCCCAACATACCTCTTGATAGAGAAGACTCAGCCAAAATTTCAAAAAAATTGGAGCACTTTTTGCATTTTGGAATTTTTTTGGCACAAAACAGAAAATTCTGCCCTATGTGTCGCGCCATGTGGCGCTCGCTTTTGCTAGGGGGCTTCAAATCACAAAAACTCAGCATTTTTGGATTTGGCATGGAAAATTATGTTTTCCTACCTATGGCCAAGAAGTTTGGGCAGGTTTTGAGCCCTCAAAAAGGTCAAAAACACTCAAAAAAAGACCTTACTGCCCCTATTTTGACACACAGGAAGCAGTCTTGGGAGCTTTGATTTTTGATAGGGCACATGAAGGCCAAATTGAAAAAGTCAATTTCGGTTGGAAAGTAGACAGGCATACCTTTCCAACAAGCATACTTGGAGCTAATTTGGACATCGTGAAGGCCTCCAAAAGTGGGTCGAAACAGGAGTGTCGCATAGAGATTCAGGGGCGACGCATAGATGAAAAATTGCCTGTTTGACCAAGTATTGCTTTGTTTTTCGCCTAGTTTTGGCCAGTTTCACTTTTTCACTTTATTAATGTCAAATTTTGATGTAATTTCATGTACATTGATGGATCATGATGTAAATATGTCAAACTCCCACTTGGTTAGGTAGGTTCATCAGTTAAAAAGTTGTTTGAAACTGAGTGAATCAATTCTCTTGTTTCTAGAGGCATGCTGTTTCATTGCCTGATTTCTAGTTCCTAGTTTAGAATCAATTGGATTAGCTCCTAAAAATGTGATTTCGACCCCTATAGGCAAGGATGAGCTATGATTTTTCTATATTATGTGTTTTTCAGTCATTAGCATTGTTGGACTTTTGAGAAAGCCTTGAGCTTCATTGTACATTCATATCAGCATTTTGCTAAGGAATTGAGACCAGGGTTTGCAACACTCTTTAGGATCCATGTGGCAATTTGTCTTGGTACAGTTCTTTATTTAGTAATTGTGAATTTATTTATGTGATTGTATGCCATTATCTCTCTTATTTCTTCTCAACTAAATCAAACAAGAGTGTAAGTAGAATACATTGAAATTGTAGTGCTCTACTTGAATTTTGCTTTAGTTTTTGATGTTTTCCACTGTTTGGAGAGGATCCATGGCTTCTCTTTCCCTCTTCAACTCCTCCTCTGTCTGATCCATCCATCTCACTTGATTTAGAGTGCCAAATACAGCTGCCTACATTGCCTCATTAAGACCCCTGCAAGACTAAACCTCATTCCCTACACCAAAAATATACTTTCCTTAGAGCCCACAAACACAACATTTTATTCAATCAAACTCCCTTAAATTTATACCTAGCCTAATATCAGCAATCAACTCATTCATCTTAAGCCTTTAGTGATCATAATTAGCTGATATTGACCTGGAGAGAGCCCTCCCTTGACCTGGTAGGGCTAGCTACCAGGCTGAGCGTGGTTTGATGTTGGCCCTAGATCCTACCTTTTCAGAGTGAGGTAAATCTAGGCACTCATAGAGTTTATTATAGAAGAGGGAGGAATGGGTTGAGTCTTAACCACTTTCATTCTGGAATATAAATTAAAAGTTGTGAAGCTCTCTCTCAAGTAGTAGGTAAAGATCTCATACATTTCCCTAGGAAAAGGAAACTCGAAGATTGAGGCTCATATTGAAGTTCTTTAGGTGGGAATGGAAGTCGAATACATTTTAAATTAACATGGGGAAGAAGAAAGGGTCTTATGTAACAAAATTTACGGATTGTTACATTAAAAAATAAATTTGGCATCTTAAATCTCAAAGCATGTTGCTACAACCTAGGGATAACAATACCTCATTCTTTCATCAAAGAGATAAGGTCATACTTTAGAAAAACATCAACAAAGAAATATACTTAGAAGATGGTTCAAGATTGAGAGATATTCTAGGAAACACGTAAGCAGTTAAAAAACACTTTGAAGGGTTATACATAAAATATGAGGAGTTAGATCCTAATTCCATCACTATAATGCATGAGGACATACCCATTTGAACACCAAATATGAAAATGTCAACATAAACAAAGAAATAAGTGAAAAATAAATACAAAAGTTATTTTGAGCCAAGCCCTTAAAAAATTCATTGGTTCTAATGATTTATACATCCATTTCCTTCAAACCTAATAAGATATAATTAGATTCTACTTCAACTAGACTTTACAACATATCCAAAAGCACCACAATGTTAGAGGAAGGTTGAATTCCTCTTCTAATTCATTAATCATAAATGTGGAAAATCCACAAATTTTCTCTAGATTTCACCCAATATTTCTTTTCAAATCCCTATAAAAAATCCTAAACCAAAATCATGGAAAATAGGTTAAAGAGGATTCTCCCCAAATTAATCTACAAAAATCGATGTGAATCCATGCCAAAATGAAAAATAATTAATAACAAAATTATTGTCCAAGAGGAAGTAAACTTAAGGATAATAAACACATGTGAAATTATTATTAAAATAGATATGGATAATGTGTGTTACCAAGGCACTCTTTTATTTTTAATGTTCTAAGTAAATTTTATTTTAATATAAAACTGAAGAAACTTTGATTGCACCCCTAGTAAAGGGGGACTCACTAACTATTTTAAAAGTAGTGGAGGGTTGAGGCAAGGATTCCCCCCAAATTTATATCATAATGGAAGATACATTGAGAAGAAAATTGGAATAAAAAAGGTTTTCTAACTAAGTTTTCTAGCAGTAAAATTAGCCAAAGGAGTCAAAAATAATTTGTAAATGACAAACTTTTGCTTGGATGGGATTTGAGCATTATTGTTGATAGTTATAAATTTATGTAGATAATTTTATTAGTTATTTTCGAGGAAAATTAGATCATGGTAAAATCCAAATATATGGATGGAATATAAAATCATAGCTCCTTCATGAAATTTCTAGAACATTAGCATCCCCTTGCAAAGACTCATAGGCATCCTTAAGGTATTTGGAATGTTGATCTATCTCAAAAATCCCTCTACTCACTCTTGGAAAGGAAAATAATATTAAACCCAAATTCTAGTAGCGGGGATCATAATGTTTTAGTACCGAGTACCGAGTATGGGTATGCCTACCTCGGGGATGTACTGGTTTATGTATTTGACTATAATTTTGAGTCTTTGTAAGTCTCTTGTCTGTGATCTCTCTCTACCTCACTCACTGTTCTATTTATTGCAATGTATGACATCTATAGATTATGTTTTGACCTCATACATTAGGGGGCAGCTGATATAGCTCAAAAATCCACCCCCTAGGGTGTAAGAGAAAGAAACAACCTTTGCGAAGTCAAAGGGTCAACTTATGATCAATAGAACATCAAGAAAAGTGGACTTTTGAGGGTTAAACAACTTTATGTAGTTTGGGTCTCAAACAAAATTCCCATCAATACCCTTTTCTAGTATTGGCATCGAAATATTAGCCAACAATGCCATCTTCTCCACAATTATTATGAAACAAAGCATCAATTCTAGAAAAATTGGCTTGATTTGGTCAATTTTGATCAAATCATGATTGATTTGTTCATGTTTAATCATAACCTAGGATAAGGTCAAAAATGTGTCTAGGTTCAATGTGGCTAATCGCCAAGGAAATCTATACAAACGAAGCTTTCCACTTATCACAAAGGAGGAACATTGTTGGCTTCCTAAATGCTGGAGAAATCTTCCACAATTTATGCTAGCAGGTTTTGCATCCTATGAGCATAGAGGTTAGGAGAGTGATCCAGACAATAAATTCAAGAGTTCTCTACTATGTACCTCATTATGAGTAATTCAAAGTATTGAAATATTCCCCCATTTATATTCATGGTTACTCATTTCATGTTGCATGAGTAATTTGGTTTTCGTATGCATTAATATTTGTAGTTGCAGGAAATAAGAAGTGCATGTTATTGCTTGTGTGTAGGTTTTAAGGGAGAATCTGGAGCCAATATCTTGAGGAGATCTTCCCAAAGTTAGCATCAAAAATACAGATTGGATTCTCACAAAGCTAAGGTAATTCTTTCACTTTTCCTTGTCATTGCCAAGGTAAGCTAAGGAGACTCGAACTACTTGATATAAAATTGTCTAACCATATGCTAATTACTCTTTAGGTCCTTTTTTTCTGCAAACATTAGCCCTTTTCCGTTTATACTATTTCTCTTTTGAATCTAGATCTGGATATCTATGGAGTTTATTCTAGAAGAGGGGCGAATGGGTTGTTGGCTTAACCACTTTCATTTTGGAATGAAAATTAAAAGTTGTGAAGCTCTCCCTCAAGTAGTAGGTAAATATCTCATACATTTCCCTAGGAAAAGGAAACTGACAAATAGAGTCTCATCTTGAAGCTCTTTAGGTGGGAATGGAAGTGGAATACATTTTAAATTAGCACGGGGAAGAAGAAAGAGTCATATGTAATGAACTGTACAAATTATGACATCATAAAAATAAATGTGGCATCTTAAATCTCAAATCATGTTGCTATAACCTAGGGATAACAATACCTCATTCTTTCATCAACAAGTTAAGGCCATACTTTAGAAAAATATCATCAAATAAATACACTTAGAAGATGGTTCAATATTGAGATATTTTCTAGCAAACAAGTGATAGAAAACAATTGAAGGGTGTACATAAAATAGGAGTTAGATCCTAATTCCATCATTGTAATGCTTGAGGACATCCCCATTTGAATACGAAAGATGAAAATGTCGAAATAGAGGAAAAAGAAATCACCAAATGTATTTGGAGCCGAGCCCCTAACAAATTCATTGGTTCTAATGATTTATACATCCGTTTCCTTCTAGCCTAATAAGGTATAGTTAGATTCTACTTGAACCACACTTTACAATACATCTGAAAGCACCACAATGTTAGAGGAATATTGAATTCCCTTTTGTTGCATTAATCTGAAATGTGGAAAATCCATAATTTTTCTTTATATTTCACCCAATATTTATTTTAAAATGTTCTTGCAAAATCCTAAACCAAAATCATGGAAAATAGGTTAAATAAGATTCTCCGCAATTTAATCTCCAAAAGTTGATATGATTTCATGCAAAAATTAAAAATCATTAATAACAAAATTATTTTCCAGGAGGAAGTAAAATTAAGGAGACTAAATACATGTGAAATTATTATTAAAATACATATGGAGGGTTAAGGCAACAATGCCCCCTTTCCCTACAAATGTATATAATATTGGAAGAGAAATTGAGAAGAAAGTTGGAATTAAAAAGGTTTTCTAATTGAGGATTCTACTAGTAAAATTAGATAAAGGAGTCAGAATTAATTTGTACATGACAAACTTTTGTTTGTATGGGATCTGACCATTATTTTTGATAGTTCTAAATGTATGTAGATAATTTTATTAGTTATTTTGGAGGAAAAGTAGATCATGGTAAAAGCCAAATATATGGTTGGAATATCAAACCATATCTCCTTCATGCAATTTCTAGAACATTATCACCACCTTGCAAAGAATCATAGGCATCCTTCAGGTATCTTGGAATGTTGATCTCTCTCGAAAATACCTCTACTAAGTCTTGGAAAGGAAAATAATATTAAACCCAAATTCTAGTATTGGGGATCATAATGTTTTAGTACTGAGTACCAAGTACTGAGTATGGGTATGCCTACCTCGGTGATGTACTTATTTCTGTATTTGACTATAATTTTGAGCCTTTGTAAGTCTCATGTTTGCAATATCTCTCTCTACCTCACTCAATGGTCTATTTATTGCAATGTATGTCATCTATAGATTATGTTTTGACCTCATACATTAGGGGGCGTATATTATAGCCCAAAACACCACCCCCTAGATTCTAATTGAAATAAACAACCATTTCCAAGTCAAAGGGTCAACTTATGATAAATAAAACATCTAAAGAAAAGTGGACTTTTGAGGGTTAAACACTTTTATGCATTTTTGGGTCTAAAACAAAATGCCTATCCATGCTCTTTTCTAGTATTGGGGCCGAAATATTAGCCAATAATTCCATCTTCTCCACAATGATTATGAAACAAGCATGAGTTCTAGAAGAATTGACTTGATTTGGTCAAGTCTTATCAGATCATGATTGATTTTGTCATGTTTAATCATAACCTATGATAAGGTCAAAAATGTGTCTAGGTTCAATGTGGCTAATCGCCAAGGAAATCTATATAAACAAAGCTCTCCACTAATCACAAAGGAGGAACATTGTTGTATGTCGAAATGCTGGAGAAATATTCCATATTAAAATTATGCTAGCAAGTTCTACATCCCATGAGGATAGAGATTAGGAGAGTGATCCAGAAAACAAATACAAGAGTTTTCTTCTCTGTACCTCATTCTATGAGTAACGAAAAGTATTGAAAACTTTCCCCATTTATATTCATGGTTCTTCATTTCATGTTGCATTAATATTTCTATTTGTGGGAAATAGAAAGTATTTGTTGTTGTTTGTGTATAGGTTTTGGTGGAGAATCTAGAGCCAATATCTTGAGGATATGTCTCCAAAGTTAACCTCACCAACAGAGACTGGATTCTCACAAAGCTAAGGTAATTCTTTCACTTTTCCTTGTAGTTTCTTGTGCATGCTTGGTAGTAGCTTTCTTTGCTTCATCACTATACATAGGCAGATACCTTCTGGGTAGAGTGTGGGTAGGTCTAATGGTCCTAAACTAGCCTATTATTATAGGTGAAATTTTCTCTTAAACAATTCTCTCTATAGGCCTTGAAACATTCTAAGTTTTCTAATAATATAATTTTAGCTAAGGACTTCAATGTCATATTGAAAAATAAGGAAGAACATAAGTGTCAAGAGAGTTTAGGAACCTTTTAGAGAAAAATGGAAGACCTCATGATGGATTTGTATCTACTTGATATCAAATTAGTGAAGGGGAAATACTCTTGGAAAAGCACAACAATAGGACTAGGAAATATTGTTAATGAACTAGAAAAATTCCTTATTTACATTGAATTCTTGCTAAGAACATCTAATCATGTCCCATAAATTGTCTCTAACCATATGCTAATTATTCTTTAGGTCCTTTTTTCTGCAAAAATTAGGCCTTTTCCATTTATATTTAGTCATAGTTCGAATATAGACCCAAACATTTATGGAGTTTATTCTAGAAGAGGGGGAAATCGGTTGTTTTCTTAACAAATTTTATTTTGGAATACAAACTAAAAGTTGAGAAGCTCTTCCTCAAGGATTAGGTAAAGATATCATACATTTCCCTAGGAAAAGGAAAATGTCATATCGAGTCTCATATTGAAGCTCTTTAGGTGGGAATGGAAGTGGGATACATTTTAAATCAACATGGGAAGAAGAAAGAGTCCTATGTGACAAGTTGCACAAATTGTTACATCATAAAAACAAATGTGGCATCTTAAATCTGAAAACATGTTGCTATAACCTAGGGATAAAAATACCTCATTCTTTCTTCAACAAGTTAAGACCATATTTTATAAAAACATCATCAAATAAATATACTTAGATCGTTCAAGATTGAGATATTTTCCAGCAAACAGGTAGGTAGATATAAAACACTTTGAAGGTTTATACGTAAAATAGGAGGAGTTATATCCTAATTTCATCATTGTAGTGCTTGAGGACATCCCCTTTTGAATAATAAAGATGAAAATGTTGACATAAACAAAGAAACAAAGGAAAAATAAATCACCAAAGCATTTGGAACAGAGCCCCTAAAAAATTCATTGGGTCTAATGATTTATCCATCCATTTCCTTCAAGCCTAATAAGATATAATTATATTTGACTTGGACCACACTTTACAATACATCTAAAAGCACCACAATGTTAAAGGAAGGTTAAATTCCTCTTCTAGTGCATTAATCCTAAATGAGGAAAATCCATCCTTTTTCTCTAGATTTCACCCAACATCCCTTTTAAAATCTTCCTACAAAATCATAAACCAAAATAATGGAATATAGGTTAAAGAAGATTCTCCCTAAACCAATCGCCAAAAATTGATGTGAATTCATGCAAAAATGAAAAAGCACTAATAACATAATTATAGTCCAAGATGAAATAAACTTAAGGAGAAGAAATACATGTGAAATTATTATTAAAATCCATATGCATAATGTGTTTTACCAAGGCACTCTTTTATTTTTAATGTTCTAAGTAAATTTGATTTTAATATAAAACTTTGTTTAGTGCTTATTTTATAGGACTTTGGATTTCACCCCCAATAAATTAGACCTCACTAACAATTTTAAAATCATTGGAGGGTTAAGGCAAGGATGTCCCCTTTCCCCAAAAATGTATATCATAATGGAAGACACATTGAGAAGAAAATTGGAATAAAAAATGGTTTCTAACTGCGTTTTCTAGGAGTAAAATTAGCCAAAAGAGTAGTAATTTACAAATGACAAACTTCTGCTTCGAGGGGCTTTGACCATTATTGTAGAGAGTTCCAAATTTATTGTAGATACTTTTTTTAGTTCTTTGGGAAGAAAATTAAATCATGGTAATATCCAATTATATGGTGTTACACTGAAATTTGTCACCATGACTATCTGCAGTTAATATGGCTCCATCAATAGTCATATTATCCTCCTTGTCAAGCCTCATACCTCTGCTCTTCATGTCAAACTTCAAAAAGAGAGAAAGTCACTTAAAAACATGTTTATCTCTGGGTACGCAGGTTCTCTCTACCTTGCCTGCGTGTACGCACTCCAAACACATTGTACCTGCGTACTTGTACGCTCTGTAAGCCAAGGGATGGGTGCGTACCCCTGTAAAGGTCAAAAGGCGCGAGTTTCATCTTAAAAAAGTTACTTGTGGTCACTTCTAGAGCTTTCTAGAAGAGTGTTTGACGTGTATTGAGCGCCTCCAGATGGTTCATGCATCCCTATGATAGAGGATCTTATCCCATCAAGAGAGGAGCTACCCCATCCAAAAGAGGGAGTATCCCATTGATGTTGGAACTGAATAACCTCCTCTAGAATACTATAAATACAGGCATTGGGCCAAAGGAGGGGAGGTTGAAAGCTGAACATTCTAAAGGGTAAATGCTGCTGGAATTAGGACTTCCATTGTTGACTTGTGAGGAGAGATCACTATCCTTCCTTGTTGCCATATTGGGAGTGGGTGAGCTTGTCAAAGTAGAGGAAATCTCTTGTTGGACCCTGGGAGGAGCTTGCACAACACCAAGGCTCAGGTTGTAATGGTTCCTTTTTTGTTTCCTTAATACAATAAGTCCATTCTTCTCAATGATTTGTTGTTAATGAATTATTTCATGTACTCCTTGGTCTATGTGATGAATATGCTTTGTTTTATGATGAATATTCAGGTGTTATGTAATCGTTTGCTTTGTTAGTGTATGCAGGTCTTAAAGTGAAGGAGGAGCTCATCTGGATCAGCAAGGCTGGACTGCTACAACAAGCGTTGGACCTAAGGTAAGATCGGAAAACACTTGGTCTCTCATAGAATAACGTGTGTTTAGGGAAGGATTGCTCTTGTTTGGTTTGTTTGTCACTAGAGAGTCTTAGACTCCTAGGGAGGTTAGGTTTTTCCGCAAAAATAACTCTTTCCGCATGACAAATTGGCGACTCCACTGGGGAATCCATTGATGTGATTGATTTTTCCTTTGAGCATTGCTTTGATCTGAAAAGAGTCTTGTTTCTTTTGCTTTTTGGTTGCTTGACTGTGTTTCTGGGTGGCTTAGCTTAGGGTCGAATTAGAACTTAGGTTTTCTTTGTTTTACAGTAGTACGCACCCTCTGAGTTAGACAAAGTGCGTACTTGTACGCACTGTATCTGTGTACACAGAGCGTGCCCGCACCTGGTTAAACAGGTTGCCTGCGTACCCTGTTAAAATTAAGAAAATTTCCCTTTTTATCACTTTTTCCTTTTAAATTTTGTTTTTCTTAGTCTTCGCTGCCCAGATCTACTGGTTAGCTATCAAAAATCTTCACCTGTACTTGTTCCATTAGTGTCGAAAGTTTTAGTGAAATTACTTGAGATTTTAGCCTTAGGGTTTTGGTTTTTATATTGGTCCTGTAGTGACTTTGGGTTTAGAAGTTGCAAAGCCTTAGATATCTCTGGTTTTGTCAGTCTTCTTAGGAGTCAGACCAGTCACAAAATCTACCCTCGTGAGCGACCTACCTTTGTGTTGCCTCTTTGCAAAATTTCAATATAACTTGTTCATTTAAAGTTGTGAATTTCATTTTCAAAAAGGACAAAAAGAGATTGAGTTTTTGTTTTGATTAGTTTGTGATTCTGCATAAACTAGTCCTTGGATTAATCATTGCCAAGTAAAACATCCCGAAATCATCCTAGTAAGCTTTTGCTTCTTAGATTAATTTGTTAAATGAAAGGTTAAGTAGATTTCCTTCGATTTGCTTTTGAGTGATTTTTTATAGATTTTCATAGATCTTGAAATTGCTTTGATTAGATTAGTTTTACATGCTTTTATTAAATAGGAAAATGTCAACGATCTCCTTTGCGACGTTTGGTTTAGAGTAACATTTGACGTCTTTGAAAGAGAAAGGAATTTTTTCGTGAAGTAAAGAGCGGTCATGTTTTGTGTGCTTTGAAAGATAAAGAGAATTGTTTCTTTGATTGTCTTTTGAGAAAGTTGTTTTTGTTGAAAAGATTGCATTCTCTCAACTCTCTTAATTAGAACATTCATTGAAAAGAAAAAATTATCAAATCATCTTAGGTGCATCTTTTAGAGAATTGGAGTCGAGGCTATACACCATCAAGTTTCATCTCCATCACCTTTGTCCTAAAGAACAACCATTAAAATCAACGCTTAAAGTAAAATTAACTTAGAAATTTTTATTTTCTAGGGCTCTGAAGCACCAACATAGATTAGGCTAGTGTATTGGAGTAGGTGAGTAATTAACT
>APFE031702954.1:775-13316 GCA_000404065.3 Pinus taeda
ATGAAGAGCTCTCAAGCCTTGGACGACATGCTCAGCTATCACAGATCTCCATCTGATAAATCAGGACTTGGGTATGTAGGTGAACCCTCAAACAAGAATGAAAATGCTTTAAGCAAAAGGGATGTGAAGAAGTCAGAAAGAAAAGGTGATGCTCCTAGTTCCAGCAAAGGCAAGGAGAAAGATCAAGGCTACAATAGAAGAAATCCCACTTCAAGTAGAAAACTAGCTCCAAGAAGAAATGTAGATAATGTCAAAGAGGCAAGTGGGAATGGTTATCATCAAAGAATCTCAAAGCAGAAAGGCTTCAGAAATACGTCAAGGAAACCTCCATCTCCCAGGTACCAAAGTTCATTTTTGGATTATTGTTATTCTTGTTCAAACTTTGGTCATATGGCAAAAGACTGTAGAGCAATTCATAGAGATAGATGTTATGGTTTCCGACAACCTCCAAGGAACAATTTTACAAGAAGAAATCATGAAATCTTGTTCATGAACAATGTAGAATGCTTCAAGTGTCATAACATTGGGCATATGGAACATGATTGTAACTTAACATGGGCTCTTACACAAGCTAGACCCATGCAAAAGAAGAAAGTTACACAAGTATGGAGAAGGAAGGAAATACAGTCTGAAAGTCCCTTGAGCTCCCTAGCCAATCTAAGTTTCTTTTGAGAAGACTCTGCCAAAAGGAGATGATGCATACAGTTAAGGGGAGCATGGATAGCGATGAAAGCACAGTCAAATGGGAATCCGCCATCGTGCAGCAGGAAAACAGCTCAGGAAAAACTAGCGTTTCAAAGAAACATTAAATGAAGTTCAATGACATTCGTAAATGGTTGGTGAAGATTTAATTTTAATGTTTGGTATTTGGTCACGGGAGTATGGCTCAAAATAAAAAAAATGTCATACGTTTTTTTATGTATTGTGACCAATGCAGCTGCTTAAAAAAAAAAAAAATTGTTTTTCCCTTGAATAAAAAAAATGGAGTGCACAGCCATGCATGATTTTTTTTTTGTTCAGAGTGTTTATTTTATGCACAATAGTGCAGAGGTGAAGCAGCTTTGAGCTTGTGGAAGCAAAAGCCATGAAGGTATGTATTTGTAATGGTTGTCAAGTGAAGATATGCAGTGTAATGCAAAAAGAAGTGGAACGCATATGTGTTGTATATGTTTTTGGTTGTGCGTTGACTTCTTAACCCTGTGGTGAAATGCACGGCTGGTGCAAATGGGATTGGTATGAAAGGATCGCATAGTAATGCGAAAACAATTTTTTTATGAATTATATGCATTGTAATGCAAAGCAAGGAGAACCGCACATCAGTGCGAAGGCAGAACAAAAGGCAAGAGATGTAAAATGAAATGGTTCACAGCAGCGAATAAAACCCAGGAGAGCACAACAGTGTGATAGGAAGAAAGACTCGTGGCAGCAAATCAGTAAACCAAAGTAAGAATTTCTCAGCTTACAGCAGTAAATGCAAAAGTTTTTAACGCAGCAGCGTGTTGAGAAGAAAAAGAATTCGGAGCAGCTTGCAAATGGAGTATAAGTTTTTCACAGCAGTGTGAATGGGAATGGACAGCAGCATGGTAATTTTGTGGAGCTTATGCATTGAAATGCATAGTAGTTCTTATGTAATGTAAAGAATGGATGTGTAAGGTTTTGTTGAGATAAAAAAAAAAAATGCAGCAGCATGATGATGTTTGGATGTTCACTGGTGCTAAAGGAAAGGAATGTGCAGCAGCACAAATCTCATAATTTTTGTTGGTGAAGATATGCAAGTAATGTGAAGCAAGTGAAGAATGCAGCAGCTTGAGCAAAGTAAATGAAACCAGAAGACTTTTACAACAGTAAAAGTAAATTTTATTTTTTCACACAACAGTGAAAAAGAGTTAAGACAATTTTGTTGAGAGTTTGAAATGCTGTGCGAATGAAATCAGATTGTGTAAGAAAAATTTTATTTTACAGCAGTGAATGTAAAAATTTTCACACAGCAGTGAATGAAGATTTTACACAGCAGTGTAAAATTATTTGTAAAAGAAGAAGAGTAATATTTTTGCTGTTTTGGAACTGCATCTAAAGTAGTGTCTGGTTGTAATCCCTCTGTGAGAGGAAGTGAAGTTTTGGTGGATCCCTCTGTTAAAGAGGAAGGTGCCTTTCAGCACAGTGTTCGGTGAATCCCTCTGTTAAGAGGAAAATTTGTTGTCTTTGGAGAATCCCTCTGTGAAGAGGAAGATGTTTTTTTTCAGCATAGACAGTGGTGAATCCCTCTGTTAAGAGGAAGACTCTTTTGTAACAGCAGCATGTCAAGGAGTTCAGAAAGTCTCTGGGTATGACCGAATGCCTAGCAGTTGAAATTAAAGGGGAGTGTTGAAATCTAATTTCAACTGTGCACCTCAAAACCACCGCAGTGAAACCACAAACCCGCTTGAGGCATATCGGACCGCTCTTTGGTATGGAGTGGTTTCCGTACACAAGGGCCCGATAAAATTTAGAGTTCACGCGTGGCTCTCCCCATACGTCATCATCTCTGACATATCGGGACGTAAAGTTCGGTTAAAAAGGCCTTCCGATATTCACCTCAGCCGTTCAATTCCAGGAGGGCAAATCAACGGTCGATGGGCATCTCAAGTTGCATACGAGCCTGCAGTTAATGTTGCGTGGAGTAAAATACGAGCTTGGTTGACTACAGACTTTTTCCATGAAGGGATTTAATAATTTGTCATAGGTGTTGGTAAACATCTCAAGTTGCATACGAGCCTGCAGTTAATGTTGCGTGGAGTAAAATACGAGCTTGGTTGACTGCAGACTTTTTCCATGAAGGGATTTAATAATTTGTCATAGGTGTTGGTAAACATTTAAGTTTTATTTACAGCACGTATGGGCGTGAATTAATAATGGCATGGGGAATGTCATATAGTTTTAATTTTATTGCTTTTTAATTATTCACGGTCGTAAGTTTGTTTTTTACAGAACAAGTAAAAACATATTTTGGTTGGTCAATTTGGTAAGTGTGAAAATTAGAACACATAGCACTGCAGGAGTGAAGGCAATGAAAGAACGAAGATGAAGATTTAAAAACAAATGTGAAATGAACGCACAACAGTGCGAGTAGAGAGAACAAGGGGAGCAGCATGAAAGTTTTTTTTATGTGTTGATTTCATATGGTAAGAAAGGAATGCACAACAGTGCAGGTGTAAATTTTTTTGTTGAGAAGTTGAAATGTAATGTAAGGAATTACATTTACAGCAGTAAATGTAAGATTGTTTTTTTATTACAACAGTATATGTAAAAGTCTGCTTTTACAGCAGTAAAGGTGAATGAGATTTTTACACACAGCAGTGTAAAATCTCAAGAGGAGACAGAGTAACTTTTGTTGTTGAATTTTATTTTGGGTGAATCCCTCTCAGCATAGAGGATGAATATGTATGAGTGATTTATGTTTTAATGAATAGAAATCTTTTATGGTGGTGCAATACTCTGTTCTCAGTAAAAAAAAATTAAGCTTCCCTGTGCACAAAAAGATCCTGGAGTAAAGGAAACAGAGCATTGCCTCTGTGTGCTTGAATTCTGTGTTTTTGGGATTTTTCCTGAAAAATCCCCAACATAACACTGTCTAGACTGATTATTTTTCATCTCGATAGAATGTCAGCATGAAAGGCAAGGGGCTGTGTGTTTTTCTAGCTAATGGCCTACTTTTTGTAATTTCAAAATTATCATGGAGATCAAAAGGAGGATGTTTTAATAGGGGTTCCTCACTACATACTTGGTGCCTTGTTGTCTCCCTAGGATGCAACTGTGATCATTCAGACCTGTTTCGGGAATATCTGGTTCGTCATTCCCAAAACCTTCGCAGCCTACTAGACCTTGCTATAGCAAAGGGCAAGCTGAAGGTGTCATCCCTATTGAATTTCAGCGATACAAGAACACTAACCTATCAAGAGGCTGTAAGTCGGCAATTTATTCTTTAAAGCAAGTACAATTGGCAAAGCATTTCAAATTAATGTCTTCTCAGTGGTTCCAGCAATAAACCAATCCAAATCTAGTCATTTTACATGCGCACACAACATACATGGGCCCTAAAGGCTAAAACTAGTAGTGTGTAGCATGGCCTTTATCACCATTATTGCATTGGCGTTGCTGTGATTTTATCTTTTTTGGTTATTTTGGTAGTTTGAAGGGAGACAATTTTCTTCATAGTTGACGAGAATCTTTTACACAGTTTGGGAATGAGAGGCTTTAGGTTTTGTTCAGGTTCAATAACATGAATTGACCGATGACTTTTGTTTCTATGTATTGGCAGTGGGAAAAGACTGATGACAAACTCACTATTGGTGGACTGGGCTTTGCAGCTGTGATAGTGCTTTGGGCCTCAACTGGACTTATCGCGGTATGATAACTGATTACACAAGTTAGTATGATGCCAATTCATTGTGCAAAATCAGATGACAAAATTTCAAGTTAAAGCTTTGGAGTATGGCCATTACTGATATGCATGGTTTACCTGGTAATATATTTGCTGGTTTTCATGATTGATGGGGTGGAATATCACATCAGTTATTCGTTCACTACAAGAGCATTTGTTTCCTCGAGCTAATGGTCTATCTTTTGTAATTTCAAAATTACCATGGAGTTCAAAATGAGGATGTCCTAATAGGAGTTCCTCACTACATACTTGATGCCTTGAAGCAGCTTCAGACTGGGCTTCAAAGAGAGTTGAGGCTTTAAAGTAGTTTAACACTGTCTAGACTGATTATTTTTCATCTCGATAGAATGTTAGCATGAAAGGCAAGGGGCTGTGTGTTTTTCTAGCTAATGGCCTACTTTTTGTAATTTCAAAATTATCATGGAGATCAAAAGGAGGATGTTTTAATAGGGGTTCCTCACTACATACTTGGTGCCTTGAAGCAACTTCAGACTGGGCTTCAAAGGGAGTTGAGGCTTTAAGGAAGTTTAACACTGTCTAGAGTGATTATTTTTCATCCCGATAGAATGTCAGCATGAAAGGTAAGGGGCTGTGTGTTTCAAAGAGAGAGTGGTTTGAAAGTGTATCTTGGAAAACCAGATTTTGGACTCTGCATGTAAAATGCACAACTTCCTTCTGACTTTCGAAAATGATGAAATTGCGTCCATCTTTATCATTTATAATGATTAAAATCCATATGCATGATTTTAGGGAGTACAGGGAAAACTCCCTTCAAGTTGCTTTTTCTAAAAACAGATCTAGCTTCAAATTTAGACTTCATTTAAAACAACGCAGTTCTATTTTTATCTTTGGCTCATCTTTTTCTTTTGATTTTCTTCAAGTTGTGTCCTCATGTACATCAGCAGATTAATGATGTATTGTTGTATGATAACATAGAGTTTTCAATAGAGGCTATTGGAAACATGAATCACCATGGATGATGAAAAACCTATTTTTCTGTGACCATTTTCGTTCAGGGATCCAAAAAGGAATACATAGCAGGAGAGAGGTTGTAGATATTATTCTCCGTTCTATCTTGAGCCGAGCCTTTTTTTAGAACACTTATTATACTCCATTCTGCCATATTGATGTAGTTAGCCCTACAATATATGCACTTACTGGGATTTTGATTATTTTGGCCTGATTATCTTTCTATCAATTCCATTCCACAATAACAAAGCGTGGATATTGGAAGAAGTCTATCTGAAGAAGGATTTTTTCATTTGGCCTGCAACTTGTGTTGGCAGAGGAGCTCCAAAACCGTGCTAACATGCTGCAAATGATCTCACTAAGTTTTGCCGAAAACCAAATATATTAGAAGTAAACCACTATGAACTTACCAAGATGCCATTGATGATCCTCATGAAAGTGGCAGGTTCATTAGCGAGGCTGAAAGGTATAGCCAGCCACTCAGAGAAACGAAACTTGGGTTTGATTCCTGTCTTATAGATATCATTGGGCTCCATTGAACTTGGTGATAGATTGATACAAGGTCTAGCTTAGTGAAATATTTTCCCTACTTCAACTGATCAAGAAGGTCATCATTCTTGGCAGTGGGTACTGGTTCTTTATGGTGACCTTCTTGAGGGTCCTGCAAATTATGCAGAGACACCACTCCTTTTGAATCTTCTTGGGAATCACCAAGGTATAAAAGCTACAAGAGGATGCGCTAGGTTTGATCTTTCCATTCTCCATTGAATGTGTGATTTTCTGCTTGATTTTTGCACTCTCCTCAGGTGAGGTGTAATATGTAGGAAGTTGGACAGGGAAGATCCGAGAAAAGCTCAATTGAATGTTGCATGTTCTAAAGGGGAGGTAAACCCTTTGGTTCTTCAAAGATAGCCGGTGCTAGCTTGGAGGTGGTGAGGCAAAGAAGCGTTAATTAGTGTTATATAATTAGTATTATATGCTATCTATTGCCTTACATAGTGTTATATGTTATCTATTGCCTTACGGCGTTTTCTTTGCAACGTCTGGTGCAAATGCTAGTTTTATCTCTATCATATTCATGGCTAAGTGCAAGGGATATTGGCCTTTCCCAATGCTTGGTCGTCGAAGGGGAGAAGTATACTTTCCATTTAAACATGCCATGTTTAGATTTATCAGATAAAGTGGATAATGGATAATCGTGTATAGGATGGAATTTTATTCTTGGGAAAACACATATGTAATTATTTATCTATTGTTTATAGCTGGAGGGTGCATCATTTATAGTTCAAAAAATATGGAAGTGGGAGATCCCTCTTAAGCTAAAATGTTTTATTTTGCTAGTTTTGTTAGACATAACCTTAACTTGGGCTAATGTTTTCAAAATAGGCTTTTTGGGTCTTAGGAGATGTGTCTTATGCCGAGCATATAGTGAAGATATAGTACATTGTTTCTTATCTGTTATAGACATTTTTGGGCACTTCAACCCCAATCATAAATGTCTATAAACTGAGGGCTCCTAAGTCCCTAAAAGTGTTGCTTCACTTCCTAAAGGAACAAGGTCAGCTGATTACATCATCTCCCAGAAGTTCCGCACTAAAAACTGCTCAGAAATGGTCAAAACTGGACCATACTGAATACCCAGTGCAGAGGGTGCGATGCATATCACCTTCCCACTGTAAAGGGTGTGATGCATATTGAATGGCCCCTCTGTAGGGTGCGATGGTCGGGAATGGACAAATGGCAGGGACAAATTGCGAGGTGGAAGATCATGGAATCTTCTAGAAGCTTCCCCTCTAACACTTGCCTCTCTGTTTTCGACCAGGGATGAGTAAAGAGATCATCATTCTCCAAGTGGAATCAAGAACTATTAGAGAGAGGACACTAATCAAAACCCCAGAAGATGACTCACCCCCCTACAATCATCTATATATGGATCCCTCATCACAAAAGATCCAGAGGCTGGAATCTTGTATCTTGTAGAGAAGTGTTGTTGGTTTTCTGGTGAAACTTCATAGTGTTAGGTGATCTAAGCTTTACTTGAGGTGAAGAAAGGCTTTCTTGCTGGAGGATGATGCTGGGTCAGAACATATGGTTGTAATCCTCTTGCTACTCTTGATCTTAATAAAGCTATTCAAGTTTTCTTCCATATTATTGTATGTTTCATTATATATGCATTTGTATGGTTAACACATATCTTGTCTTGTGTTATTTATGAATATAGATATCTGTTCTTTGGTAGTAGTATGTTTCTTTGATTCTACAGGTGCTCTTTGAAGCTGGGCAGACGAAGAAGAAGTGGCAAAGGTCTATTAGGAAGGAGAGGAATCAAACAAGGAAACCAAGCACAAGACTAAGGTTGGTCTCCTTTGTTCCACTCTTATCTATTTTCATAAAGGAAAGCGAAAGTGGACTTTACTTGTTTGTTTCTAAGATAGCTTCTAGTCTTATTGGGAATAGCAGCTCCGAGTGGACACTATTCCCGATAACAAAATGGCGACTCCACTGGGGAGCGACTAGATTGTTTGTTAGCCTATCTTTTTTTCTTTTATAAACTTACAGATGGAGCCTGAAGTCAAGCCAACTAGCCTTTGAACAAATCAATGCTGCTTCAGTCTATCTCCAGGTATTGTTTATGAATTAAACAATCGATCTGCAAACATTCTAATTGCCCTAAGTGGTGGCTCTAGTAACCTCTTTAGATCAACCCCTGTGATTTAAATATACTGAACATCACTTACTCGGCCTAAATCCCTAAACTAAATTGCAAATTGTGAGTAAAAAATCATTTAAAGTCTCACACTGGTACCATCGCAGCCTACCTTCAAGGTAGTCTGTATGCATTGCACTTCCCGTGTGCAGTAGGTGCGCTGCATACTGAATTCACTGTGTGACAGGTGCGATGGTTAGGGAAGGTTAACTTTACCTTCATAATTTGGTTTTTCCCTCACTATTTTCAGCTCTATTCAGGAGTTTTGCTGTCTGTGGTCAGTGTATCTCTGTGAAAACCCCCTTCTCTTACATTATTCCGCCTCTATAGTGCAAAGAATTGTAAGTGTTTTTATGTATTGTGCGCCATTTTCAGTTCTCTTTTGCAAAAAAGTAGCATAGTCGAACTATCATTTCTTGATCTGAAAGTGTCGTAGCTGTCATTTTCAGTCATAGAAGACAATCCCATTGTTCTTGATAGTCGATTTATACGGTTACTATTATATATGATTTGAATTAGTAGTTTTTAAAGTGTCGAAAAGCAATTTTCATTTCAAAATCGCAAAGTGTCTCTCTTACCTTCACTTCATTTTGAAAAGACATTTGTTGAGTATTGTCGCTTTGAAGATAATTCAGATTTTCACTTAGCTTTCTTATCGTCATTCATACATTAAGAAGGCTGAAAACAAATACATGCATGTGCATTTGCATTTAGACTGCTTGGTTTGATTTAGGACAGTGCATCTAGCGTGTGCTCTATGCTCTTTGTTGAAAGATTCTTAACTTTCTTTCCTTAGTAGCTAGGATTTTCATTGCCAAAAGAAGATTAAACGTTTGTTTATCATCTTAGACTGCATTTTAGGAATTGTATACACATCATGTGGTGAACCTGAAAGACAAATTTTTAAGCAAGATCAACTTAAAATAAATTTAATGAATCTAACAATGCTTTGGAACCTAACACACAACATCTAGAGGTCTAGGCTAGAGACGTATTCCAATGTTGTAAAACCTGGTAATTGTTGTTTTCATTGTTGGTTGGGTGATTCCTCCACTCTGAGACGACAAGTGCCAGTACGGACTTGTGCTCCCACGTACCGTCGAGTATATATTGGGAGACCACAATAGGTTGCATCCTTTATCCTTAGGAAGCCGTGTCTGCTACCCTATCGATCACAATGCACTGAACACAACATTCAGGAAGATTGACTGCCGTACCATAAAAAGTATTCTGCAGTTTTGCGATTGGTTTGGTAATCCCCTTTGCCTAGATCTCCAGAGAAGTCTATTTTGCTCCTTTTCAGACTCCTTAAAATAAAAGGTCCATCTGAGCACTTGTCACTTCAGGCTCACTAAAAATCGAAGGCGACTAAAGTCATCTTTTGTTTTTTCTCGACTCTTTAAAATTGAAAACACAAGTTGTGTCAAAGCGTCTAAAATTTATTTTAATCAGAATAACATCACAAATTCCCTCGTTGGTCTTTAGGTTGAGAAAAATGGAGTCTACCAATCAAGGATTTCCCCTTGGAGGAAATCCTAGTCCCTTCTCCTCTTGGGGATATGTTGGTGCACCCCATATGGCCACATTGTCATTTCTAGGGTTGACGATTGGTTTGCTTGTCTGGCTCTTCTCTACCTCTGTCATTTAGAATACCGTAATTCCTGAACAGTCAAGTCACCAACTAGATGATACTAGAGTTGACCACCAACCTTCTACTTCGTCTGATTCTCCCTCTCCTCCTTCCTCTTCGCTTGATAAAGCTGGTAAAGCTAAAGATCAAGTAACTGAGAAGAAGAAGAAGCAGAAAGAGAAAAAGGAAAAGAAGAAAAAGGAACCAAAACCGAAAGGGGGCAACCAAGTGTCGTCTAGCAAAAATCCTCACACCGCACCATCTAAACCTAAATCTCCTTGTGTCATTTGCAATGGAGACCACTATCACCGAGATTGTCCCTACATCCCTCATATCTTAAGGGAATGGTCTCCTCGTTTGCACAATCTGGTGTCGTCAACCTCTGATGATCATGTTGAATGCACACCATCAACCAGTGAAAGTGAAGTATCTAGACAGAAAAGGAATCCCAGATTTCCTTGTAAATTGTGTGAAGGAAATCATGCCATCCACCGTTGTCCCTTCCTTGACGAAGCTAAAAGAGTTTTGGATGACCATACTGCTTCACCGCTACGACTCCCTCCTGGATATAAAAAACTCTTGCCAAGTCCACCACTGGTTGAAAATCTGGCTGGCCCGCCATTGTGGTCGGTTGAAGCGTCTATCATTGAAAATAAACCCTCTGAATCCATACCAGACGAAAGTCAAAAGGTCGACCGTCACTGAAGAGAAAGAGAACGACACCGTTCAAATTCTTTTCGTAAACACAGACTTCAATGAACTTGGGGGCAGTCCACTCATTCCTTTATCGCAGGAAGGAAGTTCATCAGAGTCATACCCAGCCATCTATTCAGTCCCACCTCCAAGCAACCTAGACATTTCCTTCGACTGGAATCTACTAGGCAGACCCCGTTTACCAGCTAGCGTACCATTTCAAATCATTATACAAGCTTACAAAATGGTCATGGTTGGTACCATCATCGACGAAGGGGCTTTTGTGAGTATCATTTCCTCAACTGCTTGGAAAGCGCTTGGTTCACCATCGCTTTTACCTGAAATGAGAAATCTGACAGGCTTTGATAAAGGAACCAGTCGACCATTAGGGATCCTTCCAAATGTGCCCATTACTTTGAGAAGGAAAACCGTTCACATGAACATGATGGTAGGTCAAGGACCCTTGGATTATAATCTACTCCTTGGACATGACTATATTTATTGCATGGGAGTCGTCATCTCCTCACTCTTTAGAGTAATGTGCTTTCCGCACGAAGGAAGAATGGTCAAGCTCGTAGACCAAATGTCATTCCCCGATTCACACATCGCAAATAGTCAAATGCCATCCATAAATGGTCTTTTCATGCAAGGAATGTCTCATCGATCTCCAGTCCGTTGACTTGATGAGCGCGAGTGATTCAGGAGGATATGACTGAAACCTAGGGGGTGTGCACCCTGGTCTGTTTCGGTAGGAAAACCTTAGGTTTAGAGTAGGTTTCCACGGAGGATATATGACTAGTTTGACATATCCATCCTCACAGGAAAATGGGATTAGGCTGGAATAAGATACCTCCATTAGAAGGTAGGCCTCTCCTGATAGAACAAATGTTTTGTCTACAAATTGAAGGGTAACCTGGAAAAGGTAGGCCTTTCCTGACAGAACAAACGTTTTGTCTGCAAATTGAAGGGTAACCTGGAAAATCTACTTCGCTATACCTGGGGGCATGCAAACCTTTCCGCATGCAAGCGAAGAGCGACCATTTATTTTTTAAATTTATAGGACCTCTAACCCTTTAAACTCATAAGGCTGGTCGTTTCCTAGCTTGCATAAAGAAAGGATCTGGGGCAAAGCTTACAAAAGGTGCAAGCCCCATAAAAAATGGCATCTTGAATGAGACATCCTTATTATATGACTGGCGAGCAGTGTTACCGTAGGGTTCAATCTCGTTAAAAAATAAACCTGCCACGAGTAGTTTTAGCGCATAGTTCAAGCTCGTTAAAAAATAAACATAAGCCATGAGAAAATGTTTCCCCCAGAGTTTAAGCTCATTAAAAAATGAACCGGTAAATAACCATTGTGAATGCCTTATTGCCAGCTTTTGAGCCTTGGTCGTGTTCTCATCATCACCTCTACTCTGTTTTTAGCTGATCATTCACCCCCATTTGATTGTTTACCCTTTCGAGGAACATCTGCGAAGAGTGATTCTACTAGCCATCCTTGTGACACTGCCGTGATTGGAAAATTCCAAACCTTACCTGGAATCAGATGCTACCCGAAATCATCGCTCGTTCCTCGAGAAACGAGTCTCCTTTAAGCTCTTTTCAACTAACTCGTAAAATATGAAAAGATTGCCAAGCGATTAGCCTCTCCGGCTCGTTAAAGTCATCGGAAGTGCTATCCCTCTAGATTTTAATCTTTTTGGACCTGAGGGATTATTATACAAAAATATCGAGCGCTTGTCTTGTTCGGCTTGTTAAAACTATCGAAAATTCATCCCTTTCGTATTATTTTACGCTTTTTCGGACTTAAGGGATTATATGACAAAAAAGAATCTTTGGAGTCTCCTTTCTGTCCCTTTCAGACTCTCTAAAATTGAAAAGGATTGAGTTATCTTTGTCGTTAAATTCGTTAAAACCTAATAGCGACAAACTCGTCCAAATGGACAAGAATGAGTTTCAATGTCGCTAGGCTTGCTGAAATATAGCGACAGGTTCGCCCGAAGGGCGGATTATAGAACAATCATATGTTATCCTCCTCAAGCTTGACAAAAATAAAGAGGTACTGGTCAGCAATGACTGGGGAAAATTGGGAAGAAAACTTGAAGAAACTTTATTGGTAGCA
>APFE031702954.1:13336-79773 GCA_000404065.3 Pinus taeda
GTAATCAGGCGATGTCTTTCCATGTTCGACTCCAGAACATTTTTCACATGGATTGACTTGTACTCCGAGTGAAGATTGAACGAGTTTTGAAGATCCCGGATCTAGTTTCATCCATTCGGGCTGCGATATATTCAAGAATATAAATACATCAAATTTACATGATTTTCGAATAGATGATCATCCAAATCAAAGGATGATGAGTCCGAATCATTAGTCTGCCACACAGACGATTGTCTGTCCTATGTACATGAAAATGAATTTATAAAGCTGAGCATGGAAATGCCCGCCTTAGCTAGATCATGAAAAAATGTTGTCAAGGTCATGTATTGTATTGTATCTTATTACCGGTCACCTCCCAGCTCGAAAAAACTTCGGATCCTCATGGTAAAGCATTTCACCCGACATTAAAAGATTAATGACCTCATGCTTTAGGGGGCAACTGTAATAGACATTTTTGGGCACTTCAACCCCAATCATAAATGTCCATGAAATGATGGCTCCTAAGTCCCTAAAAGTGTTGCTTCACTGCCTAAAGGAACAAGGTTAGCTGATTACATCATCTCCCAGAAGTTCTGCACTAAAAACTGCTTAGAAATGGTCAAAACTGGACCATACTGAATACCTAGTGCAGAGGGTGCGATGCATATCACCTTCCCACTGTAAAGGGTGCGATGCATACTGAATGGCCCCTCTGTAGGGTGCGATGGTCAGGAATGGACAAATGGTAGGGACAAATTGCGAGGTGGAAGATCATGGAATCTTCTAGAAGCTTCCCCTCTGACATTTGCCTCTCTGTTTTCGACCAGGGATGAGTAAGACATCATCATTCTCCAAGTGGAATAAAGAACTATCAGAGAGAGGACACTAATAAAGACCCCAGAAGATGACTCACCCCCCTACAATCATCTATATATGGATCCCTCATCACAGAGATCCGAGGTGGAAATCTTGTATCTTTGTAGAGAAGTTTGTTGTTGTTTTCTGGTGTAACTTCATAGTGTTTGGGTGATATAAGCTTTAATTGAGGTGAAGAAGGGCTTTCTTGCTGGAGGATGATGCTGGGTCAGAACATATGGTTGTAATCCTCTTGCTACTCTTGATCTTAATAAAACTATTCAAGTTTTCCTCCATATTCTTGTATGTTTCATTATATATGCATTTGTATGGTTAACACATATATGGTCCTGTGTTATTTATGAATATAGATCTCTGTTCTTCAATAGTAGTATGTTGCTTTGATTCCACAGGTGCTCTTTGAAGCTGGGCAGATGAAGAAGAAGCGGAAAAGGTCTATCAGGAAGGAGAGAAATCAAACAAGGAAACCAAGCGCAAGACTAAGGTTGGTCTCCTTTGTTCCACTCTTATCTATTTTCATAAAGGAAAGTGAAAGTAGACTTTACTTGTTTGTTTCTAAGATAGCTACCAGTCTTAGTGGGAATCGCAGCTCCGAGTAGACACTATTTCCGGTAACACTATCCTATCCCTTTGCGGTTTTTGTATGGTATAGTACATTGAATTTGCTTAATATTTTTGTTGATTGGTATAAAATTTCTATGAAGAAATGTTGTTTAGTCAATTTAGTGTCTTAAATTGATTTTCATAAATTATCAACCGAGGTTCATACGCTGATGAAGTGTAGTGCACTGTATGTGCTTAGTTAACCCTTCTTACTTCATTGCTTTGTATTTTATATTGTTTTGGGGTTTCTGTTCTTTGATTCCTAATGATGTACAATTTGAACTATGAGAAACTGAATCTAAACTTCCTAAAGGTGAACCCAAGATCTTAAAACTAGTCAAAATCTAAGTTAAAAGGAGAAAAAAACATAGCATCTGTCCTATCTTGTCATCTAATCCTAATTCATGAATCTAATTCTTGAAACCAAAAGGTAAAGTTGTAAGTTATGTTGAAATAAATACAGGGAATGAAATTAACTGAAGTACTTCTAGTTACTCTAACCTTCAATTTTGAAAGATAACCTCCTTGAGATGGAATTCAAGCAACTTCTGTACTTCATGATCTAGAAAAAAAACTAAATAAAAACATGCAGAAGGTAACTAATTGGTTTCAACCCTTATATAAAGTGAATGTTTAACCATTTAGTTTAGGATGGATATCAGCTTGAAATGGTGACCAAAAAAGTTCACTAATACAGTGCATTGACAACCTGAACTAGGAAATAAATAACAAAAACAGTGAGTAAACTAATCAACAATGCATCCTCATTACTTTCAATCTTACTTTGTTTAGAAACAAAGTCGTTCCTTTATGAAATGGATTGGAGAAACAAGACTACACAATTTATTTCTACCATTATGCTACTGATCAGAACAAAAAGAAATCAAACTACAAGAAATCAACCTAAGATACAAACACTGCTAAAAGCAAATGATGAAATTAAAACTGAACAGAAAAAACAAATGAAAGTAAAACCTCCTTCAGTGCAGGGGCCCTCTATAGCTGACTGGGTTTAGCTGCTAGCTTAATTCAGAATGCTCCTTCAAATGATCATCAGTCAACACACGCCTTTCTATTATAAAACAGGAACAAAAGTCCAAAATTACAGAGCTGATAAGTCTAAACTTAATACATCAGAAACTTCGAACCCCTTTCGGTTCTGTACAACTGGTATTTAAAAGAAAATATTCATAACTGTCTTTTGAGGAAAATTAGCTACAGGTGGTCTACACGTATCACAACTGGACTGCATAAATGATTGATCAGCTATAGGTTACTTGAATTCGAACAAGGTGGTTGCATAGAACCGTTGACATAGGTGGCTGATCTGAGTTAATGCTTCAACAGAACTATTGGATTTATTAGTTAACCACGAAAGGGTAGACAAAGAGTCCTATTGCTTCTGGGTTTCATATGTTTGACTCCACCTTTGATTGTGGTCTTGAGCTGGCTTTTTTATCGATCTGGGCTGGGTGACTAGGATAGGATCCATGTTGAGATGATTCTAGAGATGCCCATGTGGCTGGTTTCTTCGTTTGACACTTGTAACCTGCTAAACCATGGAAGTAGCTACGGAACACACAATTAGCTGCATAATAGGCCACGTTCCGTAGCTAATTTGCAAAAAACTTATTCAAATAGCAAAAACATAAAATTATAACATGTAAATCATTTAATGTCCTCCTTGAGACAAAATCTATCATTTATCAGTGATGGGGATCTGTGTTTTTATGGAAAACAAGGGAAAAAAGTGAGAAAAGTTGTCAAGGAGAGGGTAATTCTGAGATTCAACATACCCCCATTGCAAAATCATTGCATGTTCCCATGCAATTTTTCCAAAAATGTGAACTCTTCTTTCCTATTCCATCTGCTCAGACACCTCTGCTAGTACATCTAACTTTCTTCTCTTACTCTTCTTTGATATTACCATCTTCAAGTGATTCTGGTGCCTCTTGGAAATAGTTTCTTATCAAGAAGTTTTCCCAAGTATCTCCTTTTCTTTTCAAATGAAACTCAACCAATATTTTTACCAACCCATGATGGTACATAGTTGTGTCTATGAATTCTATTTTCTTCTGTACATTTGAAGCCATCCTCCTTAAACTGTTTAGAAGGAATAAAGGGAGGTTGATGTTTCTATTTTCTAGAAAGTTCATCCATAAACATATATGATAGACATACATGCATCAGAATCCCCCCTCATTCGTAATAAATTTTTGTAATATCAAAAGCGTGATTCTCCATTTATTTTTAAGTGCTATAATAGGAATTCCTTTTCTAAACACAGTGACATCCATACCTGGGTTCCTGGGGATTACCTTCCATGATTCACTATTAAATTATTTATTTTTGAACCATCTTTAACCAAGTCTTGACAGTTTTGTAGCCTCTGCTATGTAAGATTTTGTTACTACAAACTTAATGTCTCCAATTTCTAATTCTGTATCATCGAATGATCTAGAAAAATATTTTGTGATCTCTTTGTGATAGCCATCAATATTTTCAATGAAATTGAGCCATCCAGCCGTCTGCAACATCTCCTTGAGTTGTGGGTATCCTTCCATTTTTTTTCCCCTACAGGCTCTGTCCTGATAATAAGTCCCATGGCCTCTGTTTCATAGAATTTTCTAACCTTCAGAATTACTCTCTTGGTCTATGAAATGGATTGACTATGGGTATGGTGAAAAGGAATGATGGGTTTGTGTGGAGTAAGTAGGCGGTGAGGGTTTGGAGAGACGTGAATACGTTGGTCACATTGTAGTTTTGACCATTAACTGATGGAGTTATTAGAGACCATTTAAGTACATAGTATGGAGAACGTAGAAGAGGTGTGGTATGATGAAATTATTATAGACCATTTGGTACCGAATGTGGAAGATGTGATGGAGATGTGGTATGATGAAGTGACAGTCAAATTAAATGATGACTTGTTAAGGAGACATACGATCATTCATATTATACATGACTTATGTTTGTAACTTGCTGTTTGAAATAAATTTTTCATTTTACCTTTAGAACTTAACCCTTTGCTTGATAATTCTTTTGGTGTTGATCTGTAGGTACTTTGAGCATGGTTGATCTCCAAAACTTGATTCTTCAATTTCCTTGCATTCATGATTTATTTGTGAGTTATATAATTGTGCCAAAGATGATAAGTAAGTTGTAGCTACAGAATCAAATTAGTTGCGGAATGGAATCAAATGTGGAATGTGAAAAGAAGGAAAAGTGAAATATGGCTATGGAATATGAGTGTAAAAATAAAATGGAACTGATTTATGACAGTGAGATGGAATGAGATGTAAGATAAAATGAAAAATAGGGTGAAATGGGGCAAAAATGTAAAAAGATAAAATGTAAATGAAAACAGAATGAGATGGAATGAGATGATAAATTTGCAGACTCTAAACTGCAAATGAATGTAGCTTTTTGTCACTACTTATTACAAAAAGGAAATGGAAAATATAGGATGTCAGAAATCTTTGATTTTCACCCTATATTTTTTGTATAAGTATGCCAATCAATGATTGGTTTTCAACCTCATACAATATTTTTTTTTATAATTGATCATTTTTTAGGAAAAATAAAGACTAAGTTAGTGGAGAGGAAGAATTCTTCTTCACTAGCTTCATTTCAGAGTTATTCTGGAAAATCTTAATAAACTCCTCTCTTGAAATTGGTTTCTGATATATCTTCAACCGATGACCATTCACAAGAAGAGGTATTTTTCTTCCATCTATCGTCCTTATCTTTACTGCTATGTTATTAAAGACTTCTTCAATCTCATATAGCCCAAGCCAATGAGTTTGAAACTTCCCTTGAAAATCTTTGAACTTTGAATCGAACAATAGTGCCCAATCTCCTGCTTGAAACTTCTTCTCCTTAATATATTTATCATGCCATTTAGCCCTTTGCTATTAGACTATACTGGTTCTTTGAATTGCATCTTGCCTGATTTCATAAAATTCATTAAGTTGCTCCAATCTATGTTTCGGTGCTTCTGATAAATCCTGTCCCAATTGGACTGCCATATTGAAGGTTTTGATTTGAAACTCTATAGGGAACATGGCTTGTTTCCCATAAACAAGTTCATAGTGTGTATGCCTTGTTGTGTTCCTCCATGTAGTTCTATAGGTCCATAAGGATTCAGGAAGCCTTTCTGCCCAATCTTTTCTATGTAGATGCACAGTCTTAGTGAGAATTCCTTCAATCACCTTATTTGTAGATTCAACTTGACCATTTTCTTGTGGATGATAGGGAGTAGATTTCTTATGTTTGATCTTGTAATCTTCCACAAGACCCTTCACCATTTTAGATGTAAATTGAGATCCCTGATCTGTCACAATTTCTCTTGGAACACCAAAACGAGTGAAGATGTCCTTAAAAAGAAAATTAACTATAGATTTTTCATTAGCAAAATGTAATGCTTTGGCCTCTACCCATTTAGTGACATAATCAATGTATACCAATTTATACTTCTTTTTCTTAGATGGAGAGTTAATTGGTCCAACAAAATCCAAGGCCCATTTTTCAAAAGGTTCAATGAGTACCTGAATTTGTAGTGGCATTTCATTTGAAGGAGCATGTTTCCCTACCCTCTGGTAGCTATCACACCTCTTGACATATTCTTTGGCATCTTTGATGATGGATGGCCAATAATATCCTAAAGAAAGGATTTTATAGGTTTTCCTCTTGTCAGCAACGTGTCCACCACATGGCGCATCATGACATGCCTTAAGAATCTTAGGCATTTCATCTTCCCTAACACATCTTCTGATCATAAGATCTGGGCCTATTTTATACAATTCATTAGTGATCCATGAATATCTTGCACTTATTTGAATGATTTTTCTTTTCTCTCTAGGAAACAAATGTGAAGTCAATTTCCCTGTGACTAAGTAATTAGCAATATCTACAAACCAAGGAGTTTGAGTAGCCACTGCAAAAAGATATTCATCAGAAAACTTATCTTCAACCGGAGTGTCATCTTTGATATTTTTAATTCTAGACAAGAAATCAACAACCGTGTTTTGTTTTCCAAGTCTATCTAGCACAGTAATATTGAATTCTTGCAAGAGTAAAAGCCATCTTGTAACTATTCCATTAGTAATAGGGTTATTCATTAGGTATCTAATTGTAGAGTTCTCTGTATGAACAAAGGTTTCATAGCCTGTTATATAATGTTTTAACTTGTTGATTGCATGAACAAAAACTAAAAACCCTTTTCAGTTACAGTATAATTCATCTCAGTGGGAGTCAAATTCTTACTTGTATAGTAGATGGTGTAGGGAATCAAATATTTTTGTCCTAATACAGCTCCTAGAGCTATATCTAAAGCATATTTTAAAATGTGAAAAGGTAGTTTCCAATTTGGACCTCTGAAGATGGGTGCTTCAGAAATTTTTGTTTTAAAAGTCTCAAATGCTAAGCGGTAGTCAGGATTCCAATTGAATTGACAATCCTTTGTGAGTAATTTGAAGAGTGGGGATGCTATTTTAGTGAAATTTTCTATAAATAATCTATAATATCCTGTAAATCCTAGAAAAATTTGAACATCCTTTTGGCAATTTGGATTTGATAATTTAGAGATGACTTCAACTTTAGATTTATCAACTTTAATCCCATCTCCTGAAATGTGATGCCCTAAAACAATACCTTCTGTAAACATCATAAAACATTTTTCATGGCTTAGTGAAAGGTTTGCTTCTTTACATCTTTTAAGAAATTTTTCCAAATTTTCCAAAGCTTCTTCAAATGTATTCCCATAGATTGTAAAGTCATCCATATATACCTCTACACAATCATGTATTAGATTAGAAAAAATTCCTAGTACTGCTCTTTGGAATGTTGCAGGTGCATTACATAACCCAAAAGGAAGTACTTGGTAGGCATAGGTTCCCCATGGACAAGTAATTGTGGTTTTATCTTGTTCTTCATGTGCCACATGAATATGATTATAACCACTAAAATCATAAAAAATGAGAAATACTTCTTACTTGCTAATGTATCTAACACTTGATCTATAAAGGGAAAATGAAAATGATCTTTAAGGGTAGCTTTATTCAATTCTAGGTAATCAATGCACACCCACCATTTACTATTCTTTTTAGGCACAACCACTAAAGGGGAAACCCATTGGCTGTTTGAAATTGGGTAAATGAAGTTTACATTTAATAGTTTTTGCATCTATTCTTTCACAATTTCCCTAAGATTTGGATTCATCCTTCTCTAAGGTTGTCTGATAGGTCTACAATTTTCCTCAATGTAGATGTGATGTATACAAGTCATAGGACTAATTCCTTTCATGTCAGTATATTCCCATGCATATGCAGCAGAATGTTGTTGTAATGTCTTGATTAGATTTTCCCGTTGTAATTTTTCCAAGTTATTGTTTATGTTCAATGTTCTCCCTGGAAAGATTTCAATTATAGAGCTACCAAATTCTTCCATAGAATAAAGAGACATCTGTCTAGATGAAAAATATTCAATATTGGATTTTTCTTGAAATTGATCATGTTCATATTCTGGAGATGATTCAAAATTTTCCATTGTATTTAAGATTTGACTATCTTCACTAATATCTGAAATAGTAAAGAGAGGTTGAATGCCATTTTCATCATCAATCCATTCTTTGTCATCTATTTCTGTGATTGTTCTTGCTGGAGGATATAGAGTGAATTTCTTTATTGAATTCTCACCAGAAATATGCATATCACTAGATCTACAACTAATGAAAGCGTCGGTTGTGGCCAGCCAGGGTCTTCCTAATATGATTGGATGTCCTCCTAGATTGTTCTTGGGGGTGAAGATCATAAATTCAACAGGATATTCCGAAGAATCTAAGGATACTGAAATATATTCTAACACTCCATTTGGTTTGATTACAAATATGTTTGCTAATTGTAGTAATGTAGGTGTGTAAAGAAGATTAGGAAGCTTGAACTGTTCCATGGTTTGTTTGCTCATGATGTTTATTGCTGCTCCTAAATCAATCAATGTATTTGGAATTTCAACTCCATTGATATGTGTTTTAACAATTGGACTTCCTGGATCTACATATTTTTGTATGGCAAATTTCACATCATTATATTTGCTTTTTTCCTACCAGGTGAATTCTTTTTGTTTCCTTTGCTTTTCTTCCTAGTTTCTTTATGCTCAACTCCTTGATTGTTTTAGCTAGGATTGGAATCTCCTTAATGGCTTGTAACAAATGGATTTTGATACATATACTTTTTAATTCATATATAAAATCACAATTAGGAAACATGATCTGCTTTTCTACTCTATCAACTTGTAATCTTTCAAGAAAAGGAGGTGCAGAAGTAGATACTGGTTGCTCAATGATGGGAGTTGAGTTCACTAGTTCTTTCAATTTTTCATTTTCAGTATTTTGGTTTTGGAGAGATGTTCCCTCAAAACTATTGGGTTGTAGAGAATCTTCCTCAGAATTGTCTTGTTCTTGAATAACTACGGAAGGCCTTTCCTTTTCTAATATCCTACCAGATCTTAGTTGAACATCATTGAGATCTACAGTAGTGATCATATAAGTTGGAAATTGTTGTCCTTCCACCATGTAAGTATTTTGAGGATTTTTATTGTTGGGGTTTGGTAATGGTTGGGCAGGTCGCTGATTTGGTCTCTGCTGAAATGGAAGTAAGAGTTGAGGATTTTGGTTTTGTTGTGGAATTTGTTGTGGAAGTGGTAATGAAAGTTGAGGGTTCTGATTTTGAAGTTGTGGCTGCTGATTTTGTTGTGGAATGTGTGGGCGAGGATAATTCTGATATGATGGAGGATATTGATAATATTGATAAAATATCCAATAAGGATTTTGTACTACTTGAGCCCAAGGTTGAGATTGAGATTGAGGTTGAGGCCAAGGTTGTTGCCAAGAATTCCAATTTGGTGGGGGTTGAAAATACATTTGATTGTTAAATCCATGATTTTGTGGCCCCTCCCAAGGTCTTCTAGAGACAAAGCAAAGAGGTTCTATTGAATTTGGAATTGTTTCTTCTTGAAAAACATCCTTAAGACCTAGAATCGAATGACAACCCTTGGTCTCATGGTTTTTAGAGCAAATCATACAAATCTCTATAATTTTTACATCCAAAGGGCATTCTCTTAGAGCATGTTTTTTTCTACATTTTGGATAGAAAAGAGCTAAAGAATCAACCTCGGTTTTCTTCTAGTTTTGCAACTTAAGGGTATCTATTTTCTCACTAAGGCTCCCTAGAATATTTTTTTTGAATTCATCAAGCATATTACCAATTTCTACCCTACTCACTGATCCAGTTGTAGATTTATTTACTCTAACAAAAGAAGGATATCTTGGACCTTTCCTAGTTTTGGATTTCCCTCTTGAGAGATGAACACATAATTCTCCTATGTCATTTAATGGGAGTTGAGGGATATCTCCCTTCCCTATCATGTTAAGGATATATATCCACTCATCTCTAATGGATTTTAATAAAAGATATTTTAAGGTATCTTCATCTAAATTATCCATCTTTGCTCTTTTCAAATTATAGTTGAATCCCTCAATTAAATCCTCTAAATTTTCATCCTCTCTTTGCATCATTTTTAACACTTCGTCTTTGTGATTGGTAGGCATGCAATAATCCAAATACCTATCCAAAAAACACTTTTTTCATGTCATTCCATGTTCTAATGGACTGAGTGACTAACCCCATGAACCACTTCAAAGTAGCTCCTTTTAGTGTTGAAGGGAACAACTTAAGTTTTTGAGAGTCTTCTAAATAATCATAGGTTCTTCACAAGACTTCAAACTCAATTAAAAATGTTTCAAAATCCTCACTTTTTAACCCATGGAAATTTGGGAGGACAAAAGGTGAAATATTTTTAATTGTGGCATTTATTTCTTCATCCATTATAGGGAATCCAAAAGAATTATCTATTTCCCTATTTCCTCTGCCTCCTCCATTATTTCCTCTACCTCTTCCTCTACCCCCTTCTCTAAACAGTGTGAATTCTCCATCCTCTCCTTCTTCTACCATTATAGCTTCTTCAAAGTCAGTATAAGGTTCAACCTACAAGGTTACTTTCTCTTCCTCTGGTTCTTCTATTAATGGGATATGGGAGAGAGGTTCTACTTCTTCTTCCTCACCAGGTATTCCTAATTCTTCAACTAAAATGTGCTCCCCTATGGAGGTGAAAATGACTATTCCTGTTGTTGGAGACGTAAGATTTTTCTCCTCTAGGACTGCCTTGGTAGATGAAGTAGGAGATTCTTTTGATTGGATTTCTAACCTTAGAATTTCAGGAGTTCTGTGGCTGGGAGTGTGAGCTTGAGATGGAGGTGTATCTCTTCTTGTTCTTGGTGGAGTAGGTGGTGTTTTAGGAATTGAAATCCTGCCTCTAGCTATAAATATACCCCTAGAGTCTCTTTCTCTATGCATATCATTTTTTGAATGTAAGAGATAAGGTTACCTAATTACACTTCCTCGGCAATGGCGCCAAAATGTTTAGTCAATTTAGTGTCCTAAATTGCTTTGCATAAATTATCAACCGAGGTTCGTAAGCTAATGAAGTGTAGTGCATTGTATGTGCTTAGTTAACCCTTCTTACTTCGTTGTTTTGTATTTTATATTGTTTTGGGGGTTTTTGTTCTTCGATTCCTAATGACGTACAATTTGAACTATGAGAAACTAAATCTAAACTTCCTAAAGGTGAACCCAAGAGCTTAAAACTAGTTAAAATCTAAGTTAAAAGAAGGAAAAAATAGAGCATCTATCATATCTTGTCATCTAATCCTAATTCATGAATCTAAATTCTTGAATCCAAAAGGTAAAGTTGCAAGTCATGTTGAAATAAATACATGGAATGAAATTAACTGAAGTACTTCTAGTTACTCTAACCTTCAATTTTGAAAGATAACCTCCTTGAGATGGAATTCAAGCAACTTATGTACTTCATGATCTAGAAAAAAAACTAATTGAAAACATGCAGAAGATAACTGATTGGTTTCAGCCCTTATCTAAAGTGAATGTTTAACCATTTAGTTTAGGATGGATATCATCTTGAAATGGTGACCAAAAACATTCACTAATACAATGCATTGACAACCTGAACTAGGAAATAAATAACAAAAACAGTGAGTAAACTAATCAACAATGCATCCTCATTACTTTCAATCTTACTCTGTTTAGAAACAAAGTCGTTCCTTTATGAAATGGATTGGAGAAACAAGAATACACAATTGAATTCTAACATTATGCTACTGATCAGAACTAAAAGAAATCAAACTACTAGAAATCAACCTAAGTTATAAACATCGCTAAAAGAAAATGATGAAATTAAAACTGAACAGAAAAAAACAAATGAAAAGAAAACCTCCTTCAGTGTAGGGGCCCTCTGCAACTGACTAGGTTGAGCTTCTAACTTAATTCAAAATGCTCCTTGAAATGATCATTACTCAACCCATGACTTTGTATTATAAAACATGAACAAAAGTCCAAAATTACAGAGTTGATAAGTCTAAACTTAATACATCAAAAACTTTGAACCCCTTCTGGTTTTGTACAACTGGTATTTAAAAGAAAATATTCATAACTGTCTTTTGAGGAAAATTAGCTACAGGTGGTCTACATGTATCACAACCAGACTACATAAATGTTTGATCAACTACAGGTGACTTGAATTCGAACAAGGTGGTTGCACAAAACCATTGACACAGGTGGCTAATCCGAGTTAATGCTTCAACAAAAATGTTGGATTTATTAATTAACCACAAAAGGGTAGACAAAGAGTCCTATTGCTTCTGGGTTTCATATGTTTGACTCCACCTTTGACTATGGTCTTGAGCTGGCTTTTTTATTGATCTGGGCTGGGTGACTAGTATAGGATCCATGTTGAGACGATTCCAAAGATGTCCATGTGGTCGGTTTCTTCGTTTGAGGCTTGTAACCTGCTAAACAATGGAAGTAGCTACAGAACACATAGTTAGCTACAAAATAGGTTACGTTCTGTAGCTAATTTGCAAAAACTTATTCAAATACCAAAAACATAAAAGTATAACATATCAATCATTTAATGTCCTCCTTGAGACAAAATCTATTTTTATCAATGATGGGGATCTATCTTTTTATGGAAAGCAAGGGAAAGAAGTGAGAAAATTTGTCAAGGAGAGGGTAATTCTGAGGTTCAACAAATGTCTGAAAGAGTGATTCTCGAATATTTTTTTTTGGTCCAGTAAGAGTGGAGCCTTCAATTAACTGAGAAACATGATTACATATGGTGCACGTCTTTACAAGTGTAAAGACCAGTAAAAGACAGACCCATTGATGAAAACAAACAACAGGGTCAACAAAACCCTAAACATCACACAATAGAACAAATTTACACTCTTTTACTGAAATACTAACTACAAATAAATCCCCGTCGTTAGTTTGGTTCTTGATCCGATGGTTGATACAACATCGCTTCCGAAACTTGCGCACCCATTAACCGCTTTCTAGAACTGATATAGTCAAAGAAACTTTGGTCTATAAAAGTTTGGGTCCACTCTTAGCCTTAACCTCCCTCCACTTTGAAACTCGATATCGAATAAAAAAGCATCACGCTCGAAACTTGCAAACCACTTAACTGCATTCTGCACCCGAAATAGAAAATGAACCTTTGGTCTATAAAAGTTCGAGTCTGATCTTAGCCTTAACCTCCCTCTAGTTTGAAACCTGATATCCAATAAAAAAGAAACATGTCGGAAACTTGCGCATCACTTAACCACTTTTCGGATTCGGTAAAGAAAATGACCCATTGGTCTAAAATTTTTGGGTCTGCTCTTAGACTTAACCTCCCTCCACTTTAAAACTCGATATCCAATCGATGATCAAGGGTGCTTAAAACCTACGGTATGCAGCTATTCAACTAGCACGTGGGTTACAGGTAGCTAAACCCTCATAATAGCAAGTGACATCAGCGCAAAGAAATAAGATCGATGGTCAGGCTTAAATGCAACACTTCAATTAGGTTCAAGGACTTTCGCCCTCTCCTACTCCTGCTACTCCTGCTTATCTTTTCCACCAATTATGTTTGTTGATCTTCCATGATCTAATGACTCCTGTGCATAATTACCCCACCTCTTCGTCCTTCTCTTCACTTCGTGTTTATACCGTTCCTTCATCTTACCTCTTCATCCTTCTCTTCACTTTGGGTTTACATTGTTCCTTCATTTCCCACTGGTCTTCCTCTTGCTCATTCTTCATTGGTCTTGAGATTCACCATGTCTTTGGCTGCCTATCGTAGATAATCATCATGTAGTTTACTAGAGGGTATAGACTCCCAGTCATACCAAATATATCTTTCCTTACATAGTACCCCTTCATTCGCTAGAAGACTAGCTAACATATTGGATTTCCTTCTCACATGACCAAAGCTGACTGTTCTCAAGGTTTGAAAGTTGAAATGAATATGTTGAAAGACCTATGAGAGCCTCCAATGTTTTGACACTTTTTCGTGTGTCATTCCATTACACATTTTCTTGGCCACATTAATGACCAATTCAGAGTCAGCTTCAATGATGGCGTTGTGTAAATTTTCCTCCATCAGGATTTCCGGCACTTCTTTAAGGTCATAAGCTCTGCCATGTTGTTTGTGGCAGTCCCCAAATGATTGTGGAAGATATTCTTTATGCGCCCCTATTCATCTCCTATGACACCGCCATATCCAGCCATCCCTGGGTTGCCCTTAGAGGCCTCTTCTATATTTATTTTCAAAAAACCAAGAGGAGGAGGTTTCCATATATCTTTACTAGTAATCGTTTTACTCACACCCTTGCCAGTGCCTTGGGGAACCAGAGAATGGAGACCCCACTGCATCAGTATGTGGGCATCCTGGGGCGAAGGGGGGTCCTAAGGAATTTTCCACATAAGGGCTCCTACTATATCTTTAAGTTTTCGTAAAATGTGGACAATGACACTCTGGGTCAAGCCTATTTTTTTCTTGAAAATCCTGCCATTATGTTCTTTCCATACATCCCATATAATAAAGCCTAGAACCAGAGTCCAAGCCTTGTTAATGATTTCATTACCTGAGAAGCCTTTCCTCTAATTCTTCAAAGTGTTTGTGATGCCGAGTTTGTCCCTGTCTATTTGCCTCAAGACTGAGGCTGCCTAATCCCACACGGTAGAGGTGGAGGGGTAGAGGTTTAGTAAATGCTCCATTGTCTGCTCCCATAATCCACATAGATGGCATTTAGATGGGCCAACAAATCTCCTTTTCAGAAGATTCTCCCATGTGATAATTTTCTTTTGGTGAACCAAACACATAAACAATTTGATTTTCATCCATTGTGGGTTCTTCCAAAGGTCATTCCAAACTTGATCAGGGTTTGGATAGTCAAAACCTAGGGCCATGCATTTAGCTTCTTTGAGGTTAAAAGTTACTTTGGTGTTTCGACCCCATCTCAGTTGGTCAGACGAGGAAGACACCAAAATCTTCCTCTACTCCAAGTCAAGAGTAAGGGAATATGGCTGGGCCCTCAAAGGACTCTCTTCACTGTAACCAAGATTCTTCCACATTCTCCATTTACCATTGTCCCTTACCTGATCCGAAAAGTCACTTACCATAAGTAAACCTTTGTTATCAGTGTCATTTTTGAGAGCGTTTAATTCTTCTCTAAACAAATTTGGTTCATGTTGCCAGTTATCCTCCCAAAACCATGCAAGGTTCCCATCTCGGATCTCCCAGAAACTATGCTACTGGACAATGGCTCTATTTTCCCAAGCAAGGTTCCAAATGTGGGAGCCCTTGATGAGTCTTGACATTCTGATATGATCCCTCTCCTACCAGTTATTTTGATATTTCTGCTTCCAAAGCTTAGCCCAAGGGGTAGCCGATTCCTTGAGCCACCTCTACCAGAGTTTGTCTCCCGATACTATGTTGAGGATTTCAGGATCATGAAGCCCCAAACCACCATGAACCTTAGGTTTGCAGAGCTTGTCCCAAGCTACCAAAGCACACTTCTTTTTCTCTTCCCCTTTACCCCAAAGAAAATCTCTTTGAATATTCTTGATCTATTGTATAACTCCTTTAGGAGTAGGAAGAGCTGACAACATGAAAAAGGGTATGGCCTGCAGGACAACCTTTGTAAGCACAAGACACCCTGCCAAATTCAAAGACCTGCAAGTCCATTTCCTGATCTTGTCCTAAAGTTTGTTAATTTGCTTAGAGTTTTGTCCATAAGAGGAAATCCAAGGTACTTAGAAGGTAACTAATCCGTTTGAAACCTGAGAATTCTGGTGAGGTTCCTCTGAATAGCAGTGTCAGTGTTTAAAAAGAAACCTTTGATTTATCAAGGCTTACCTCTTTGCCAACGGCCATAGAAAAGTCGTTCAAGATTTGTTTGAAAGCTTTGGCTTCCTTGACCATGGGAATACCCCACAACATAGTGTCATCCACAAATTATTGATAAGTCAAAGAAGCACCATCTATGGTAAGTTTCAGTCCCTTGGATTCTTCCTTCAGAATTTGCCATTTTGATTGCTCTACCTATCCCTTCCATCATGAGCACAAAGAGGAAGGGGGAGAGTGGATCCCCTTGTCTGAGACCCCTAGAAGGCATAAAGGTTCTAGAGGGCGAGCCATTAAGCAAGATTGAAAAACTAGCCATGGATACAAGGGCCATAACCCATCTAATCCAGTTGTGGTAGAAACCATAAGCTTTTAGCACTGCCCTAATGTAAGACTAGCTGAGATTATCATAAGCTTTCGCTAGGTCAAGCTGTATAATCATACCAGCTTGCTTATTGCTCTTAAGAGAGTGTACCACCTCGTGAGCTTGTATGATGTAATTGAGAATCTATCTTCCTTCCACATAACTAGTTTGCTCCTCTGAGACAAGAGCTAGAAGAAGGGCCTTGAGTCTATTAGCAATCACTTTGGAAATATTTTTGTACACTACATTACATAAAGCTATGGGTTTGAATCTATCCGATGTCATTGCTTTTTCCTGCTTTGGAATCAAAGCTATGAAAGAGGCATTGAGAGCCTTCAAAAACATTTTGGATCTTCTTGATTCTTCCACAACATCAAGGATGTCTTGTTTTACTATTTTCCAACACACTTTGAAGAAGTCCACATTGAAACCTTCTGGGCCAAGAGCTTTCCCATTTTGCATCTCATTGATAACTTCACTGACCCCATCTTCAGACACTAGCTTGTTAAGATTGTGATTGTCTACCTTGGTTACAAGATTGGGAATGTACTTTGTGAAATTTTTAATGAATCATAATCTATTGAAGAGAGGCTCCTCTGCTATGCTAAGGAAGTGTTGGACTAGGAAATATTCCATTTGTTTGTGGGAGACGATCTCTTTCCCTTGATCATCTATGAGTTTTGAAATTCTGTTATGTGACTTATGATCCAAAGTTAATTTATGAAAAAACTTTATGTTTCTTTCCCCTTCTCTAATCCACTACACCCTCTCTAGAAAATCTCCTCTTGCATGCATCTATGTTCCCATTCCTTCTGAAGAGAATCGGATTGAGTTTTCCTTTCCTCGGTAAAACCATCTGTGATTATGATCTGATTAATCCCTTGGAGTTTTTGTTCAACTTCTCTTTTGGCTTTGAAAATATTACCAAACTCTTTTTTGTTCCAATATTTAAGTCTCTTCCATCCACCATTTTTCAATGTTGCTGGTGAAGTCAGGGTGAGAGAGGCAGACATTTTCAAACCTAAACGGTCTGTTCCTCAGTGTACCCATAAAAGTGGCTTCAAGCTAGATAGGCTAGTGGTTCAAGCCTCCAAAGGGAAGGATCAGAGCTGACATGTCAAGGCCTATGAGAAGGAGGTCCTCTGAGATTATGAATCTATCTAGTTTAGAGGCAACTTGAGAAGCACCTCCCCTCTTATTGTTCTAGGTGAAAGTGCCATTTATTGTTTTAGTATCCACTAGTCCCATGTTATTTATGAAGTTCTCGAAGGCAATGGAGTCTGTGCCTAGTATTCTAGTGCCACCTTTTTTCTTTGTAAGAGATTTGATCATATTGAAATACCCTGCCAGAATCCAGGTCATATCAGGAGATCTCCCTCTCAGCTCCTCAAGGGCGGTGAGAAGCTTGAGTTTGTCTTCTAGTTTTTGAGGACCATAGACATCTGTAGTCATGTAGATCTCCTTATCACCCAAAAGTTGAATCACCAATGATAGATAGTTCCTGGACGCTTCAGCATCCAGGATTCCAAGTTTATGGGGATCCCAAAGTGTAAGAATCCCCCCTCGCTGAGTTATCTGCCTTAACCTCTAGATACTCATACTTGATTAACCATTTTCTATATATTTCTCTGATCTTCTCCATCGAACTATTTGTTTCCTGAATAAAAACCATATCTAGTTTTTCTTCTTTTATTCTCTGCTAAGATTTCTTTGTTTCCTTTTACTTCCTAGATGCCTAATGTTCCAAGTTGTAAGCTTCATTAAGAAAGGTTTGTAAAGGAGTAAATGGTGATATCTCTCATCTTACCTGAGTTAATCATTGGTTTCCCACATTTGGTTAGCAGCTCATTTTGTCTTTTTCTTCCTCTTTTCCTACTCGGGTTCTTGGAAGAGTGCCCCGTTGTTTCCTCCATTGTTTTCATCCCTCTATTCTCCTAGCTGTCATGGTTTCTTTTGACTCCAGAACCCTTTGATTGGGATCTCAAGAGGAAGAGTTTTTGAACCCTGTCAACTCCCCTTTTCGTAGGGAGTCAATCCCTTTGGTAATTCCCTGTTCCAAAAACTTTTCTAGATCTAAATTTTTCCTCCCTAGAATCTCCTGTAGTTCATGGTCCTCCATTCCCACCTCACTTGGGGTCATCTCATGGTCCCTATTGAGCTTCATAATGCTCAGTATATCATCCTTTTGTTGGGTGTTCTCTGGTATATCCTCCATGCTAGCATCCCTTTCCTGCTCAGTGGGATTAGTCTTAGATTCCTGCTTTGCCTCATTGTTTCCAACTTCTTCTTCTAAGATCTTGAAACTATTATGGCTTGGTTTTCCATCCTCATTGACTTTCTTTTGGTACCACTTTCCTCCTTTCCCTTTGCCCCCAACCTTAGTGAAACCCTAGAGATCTTTGCCTGTGGTGGTTTTCGTGTTGCTCTCCAATTTGTTTGATGGGCAGTCTTTGTATAGGTGCCCGTGCTCATGGCACTTACGAAAACTAAATGGGACATGTTCATAGTCCACCGCCTGCACCCATTCTTCATCATACACTTCTAAAATGATCTCATCTAGAATTACCCTAGGTAAGTCCATTTCCACACAAATCTAGGCGAAGGAAGTGTATTTGCCTCTTAGAGTCACATATGATATCTTTATAAAATGCCCTAGCTTGTTACCGATAGCCTTTAGAGACTCCAGCAGCCAATAATATAAAGGAAGGGAGTAAAGTCTTATCCATACCAGTACCAAAGTGAATGTTTCTCATTCTGGGACAAAATTCATCACCCATGGTCACATGTAAAGGCCTCCAACAACGTAAAAATAGAGTCCTCCCTTGAACACTTTGTCTTAATCCTCTAAGCTTGTGACCACCACCGTAAAGAAGCCCTTGGATCCAGGGTGAAGGTTTATTTCTCCCTTTGGTTTCTACTGGTTCCTTATCCGTGTGTGTAAATCCTTCTCCGTCGGCCAAATCCCCATAAATTTGCATATAACCGCGTGTTCCACCATGTGATCTCTGTGCACCTGTAGTGTTGGGTCACTTCAAAATACCTGAGGAATAATGGTTGAATTGGGTTTACAAACCCTTGTCACACTCATAGGTGCAACTTTCTGACCGCTACCCCCTGTCCTCTTCTCCCTCCTATCTTCCTCATCATTCTCTTCCTGTTTGTGAGGTCTAATGTTTCCTTTGTTAACATCCTCAGTTGTCACCTCCATTGGTTTCTTGAAGTGATGTTGAATAGCTCCCTTGCTTTTGTTCGCAGCTACTTGACTATAGGAGGGAGCAGAAATCCCTCCTCCACATCCCACCATGTTTACCAGCGGCCAAACCCTAACTCAAACACTAGTTCAGATTGTAGAGCCATCGGCAACCAACTCTTTTTCATAGCCTCCTCTTGAAAATGGAATATCGAGTGGTTCTCGAATATTAAGGAATATAGTGCATTTCCTTTTTATATTCTATGGGCTTTTTATAGATGTATGAATGCATACATTTTCAAAGAAATAATGGCAGAGGTAAGAGGCACATGCTTGAATATAATGACTTTTTATATGGATATTTGGTTGAAAACCAAGAAATTATCTAGGAGGGATTTTCAGCTAGGGGATGCGTGGAAAAGATTTCCATTTAGTTTATTTGATGGAGCCGCATCAAACGGTTTTTGTGGCATCACAATTTATATTGTTTTGAATACTGAAGATTATCATCTCTTTAATTGGAACAATGGTGCTGGATAAAATAATAGAGGAGATGTTTAATATTTTCAAGGGGTCTTATTCTGTGCAAGATGGCTTGATATTGGATCCCTAGATGTTTATGGAGATTCCAAATTGATTATCAATTGGGTTTTGAAGAGATCAAATTTTGCGATGCCTATGCTCATAAACTGGATGCAACGCATTAGATTGTTGATAAAATAATTCTAGAGACTGTCATTTTCACATATCTTTAGGGATCATAATTATGTAGCAGATTCTCTGTCGAAGGAGGATGTAGCAGGCTACGAGGGGAGATTAAATTCTTGTTTTTTTTAAATGATTCCCTCCAAAGTTCTGGGAGTATAAATATCACAAATTCATTCTTCACTTTTGATGTCTCAGGAAACTCATTTATGTAGTTTCTCTGCCTAGTATATTTTGATGGAAAACTTTTTGCCTTAAAAGATAGTTCAGAAAATATGAAAGTTTGATTAATGTCAGAGGTTGAAAGTAGATAGGCATAATTTTTGTAAGAAGTCAAATATCCATGGTATAGATGTATAGTCAAACAACATTGTGATGCCCATAGTTTTAAAAACTTTAGATCATAGGAATATGAGGATGATATAGACATGCAAGTATATGTAAAAAAAATTTGTCTGATTGAAATATTCTTGGTTTTTCCTTATTGAAAAACAAGGAATGGAAAATGAAGTGTAAAAATAGACTTTGAAAAATAAATGGAGTGTGAAAATGTATCGAATTCTCAGTAGGAACACTTGGAAGAAGGGGAATCCAAGGCTCTCACGAAATTGTCAAAATTCATGAAACCTTCGAAACAATTTATACAAATTTCCAAAAACTTCAAAAAAGAATGCTACAAGGATCTCTACTAGTGTAAGGGGCAAATCATGACTCAAAATAGTTGGCATCCTAATATCTCCAATTTTCTTAACTTGGCCTAACCCTTAAATTTGGAATTCACATATTCATTGACAATATATTTCTCGAGTCGAGGAAGGTGGAATATCCCTAGAAAAATAAAACCATATGCAATTTCACTAACGAGGTCAACTAGTGTTTAGACATTCGGGATAACGTGATTAGCTTGTTACATGAATCATATTTAGTATTGTGACATTTAAACCTTATCATTCAAAAAATCTAGAGGAAACACACAATCATAAAAAATAATACAACCATATTAGTAAATGTGGTTGATATATGTTGAAGACGTCATTTTATCATTTATATCCCAATTAGCAAAAGCAGATTAGTAATAATAAAATTAAACCTAAACTAAATGTTTAAAAACAATATCGATTCCTTCCAACTTTTTTATGTAAAAAGATATCAAATGAATAGTTATATCACTACACAATAAATTTATAATAATTTATCAGAATAAAGTTGGTATTGAAGAAACTTTTATAGTGTTTCTTTATTGATTATATTAAAAGTATGAAACTTACCTATATGCATAAATCTCTCATAAAATAGTAAAACTAAACCTAAATCCAATTAAAAATAAATATCAACACTTTTCATGCACCCTACTGATGGTAAATGAACCTTAAATACCTTAAATCCAACCATTAGACAATAAATGTATAACAATTTATTTGAAGAAATGTGGTTGTGAAGAAGAAAAGTTTAAGGGTTTCTTTAATTGAACTTCATAGAAAAGAATATATAAATAAATACATAAAACTTATGTAAATAAATTGCACTCAACTCACTCTCTAACCCTAAAATATCATTTCTCTAATATTGTTCATTAGTTTCAAGTGCAAACATGAAAATAATAATCCATTCAATCACAATAAAATTATCATTGGGAAACAAAATTAAGTAGGGAACAATACAAATCCATAAAACATGCATTCACCTAAATTTCATAAAAATCGATAATTCATTATAATGAACTTCTCGTTACTAAATAAAATAGTTGTTTAGGTTGAATTTGAAATGTGTAACATGTAAGTGAAACTCTCCAGCACCCTACACAATGATGGGTAGACGACGGTGGTTAGAATCAAAACACACAACCACAATTCATTTTTTAATAAATTATAATCTCATGTTTCATGAATTATTTTCTAATAAATTAAAGATAGGAGCAAACCAAAGAAACTGGAAAACTATAAACATAGCTTCTATATTATATGTTGGATCATGTATTAGATGAATAATATTCCCATATTATTATATCTTGGCCATTTATAATTTAAAAAATTGAAATTCGTTAAGCCCAACTCCAATATAAACCATGCCTTCAGTGTAAATTTGGTGAGATTGTATGATTCCAAGATGAAGCGATTAGTCAAGAAATAAAAATATCTATTCTGGTAGTTATCTCATTTTAAGGTATCAATTATAGATGTTAATATGATTCATAATTTTTTTAGGTGAAAAAATGTATTGTGTGTGGGTGTTTAATAAAAGGATTTCAGAAGTTATTTATTAGTATCTAGTCAAGTTAGGGGTATTATGTACCATCCCATAAACACTCATTCTCACGGAGTGAAGTCACCATAGGCTTAACTCCATGTCATTCTTCAAGCCTAATGGCCTATCTTCTAGCTCTTCACAAGGAATAACCCCATGATCATTCTAGGATGAGCCCAAACGTTAATTGATAATGTTAATGGAGTCTTCCATAGCGTTTTCTAGCATTTAAGTGGAGTGACATTGTTATATGGAATTTATACCTATGGATAAGTATATCTTCCCAAGTGGGTAGTTACACTTAGAACAACTGAAGTAAAGATGTTTAACATTTTCCTACAATAACCATATAAGATAAAAGAACCTACTTGTAATCCTTTGCGTCCTTTGATCTCCTTTGAGTTGCTCCCCTCACTCCCGCTCAAACTGAATTCACTCCACTGGTACATGCCAGCATAAACAAAAGATGAAAATAATCAAATCATATTATCTATTTATTGTAAACAAATGGAATCAACAACATTTAAACATACATTCATCATAGATATAGACAAAAGTATTGGAAAAGGAACACACAACTTTATTGATTGATAGAAGGAGAAGTTACACCCAATGTGGTTCGATCTCGTGTCACTCATCCAACTTAGTCCAAGACCTCATCACACCAATAGAAACATCAATCTAGCAGAGTAACATTACTTTGACAATGATTTTAAGTCTCTAAACCAACAATATTTCTCTATAATATCCAAGCTCTCTATCTCTATGATGGGAGGCCAATTTATAGATGAATGCAAGTGGTTTTTTCATTAATAAGGCATTGAATGGTTTTCCATAATTGGATGATTAGTTTCCATGTTCAAAGGGATCAGAGGATAGAGGATTAGATGATCCAAGGATATCCTAAGTTGAGCTTATCTTGATAGGATATGAGCTAGGTTCCTTCTAGAAGGCTCTAGAAAGGAGGAATATACTCAGGATCCAATGAACATTTTGAGGATTCTCACCCAGCTTAGGCTTGAGTGGGCTTAGGTGCTCTCCAATGCAGCCTTAAATGGGGCTACCTACTCTACAGAGCACTTACCCCTGACCAGGTGTGCGTTGGTCACATAAGGAAGCACTTCAGCAGGGTTTGAAGTCAGGAAACTCTCATGGATGAAAGCACTCACTGAGGTGGCATGTCTAGGGCATATAACAATTGAATTAGAGTTTGATAGACCTTGTTTACGTTGATTTGATCGTCAAGAGTGATGTGCCCAAATAGACCTGTGACACCTTCCCCCTAAAGCATGAAGTCAAAAATGATAATGTTGAGTGATATTCTTTATGATGTGATGAGGAGGATCTGAAGTAGACGGTGACCTACATCAATTACAATACATAATATCATGATATCTTTGAATTTTTCATGAATTTCTGAGGGAAGGCATACCCATACCTAGCATATAAAATTTTCATTACATGTATATAAATCAGATAGTCGTCTACAGATATAGATCCATGATAAGATGACTATCTATGTAAAGCCATCATACAAATGATTTCGTACTCTCCTGAAATTGCAGCCCGGATGGATGAAACGAGATCTAGGGTCCTCTATCTCATCCAATCATTTTCTCAAGTACGAGTCTAACCATGTGAAACTGTGATCTGAAGTCAAACATTTGAAGACACCGTCTGATTACAAGCCAGTGATGTAAGCTTTTAACAGACACAAGAGAAATCATTGATAATGATAATGATTCTCAAGTTACTACAATACATTCTACATGGTGTGAATAGATGTTTTGATGTCGAACACCATGCAAAGTCTTTCGATAGAAGGCCTATGATGTCAACTTGTCGCTGGAAGCACGAAACTTGCCATTGGTGTATGCAAGCCTCAAGGTATTGGAAGGGTGTTTCTAAGTCAACTTACTGGATAATGTGCTGATCTCGATAAGAAGTGACTCGTTGCAGGAAGGGCTTGATGTATCCCCCATCAATGACACGAAATGAGTGTAATTATTTTGAAGACACAATGTGATTGATGACACAATGTTCGGGAATAATGGTCATGAAAATGAAGGTTTATGAGTATTGCAAAGGATGAAGTTTACTGCGTGACTTCTCTTGAACATGTCGGTGACACTGAATGAATTGGTGACATTGACCCACAACCAAAGTGATGGATGGTGTGATAGACCATAGGTATGATAACCATCAAGTAGATAACCCAACCCAAATAGTCATAGAGATGAAGTGAAAGTGTCATGTTCAAGAGTGACTTGTTACCATAAAGTGATTTATGTAGGTTTTAACCCCGTACAGAAATTACCTGCATACAATTCTAAAACACATAAAATAAACAATGCGAGAGCATAACACATAAAACACATATACACAGAGATTTCCCCTGGATCCCAAAACTGGGACTACCAACTTGATTTTTCATTATGTTCCTTTCAATGTTATAATACATGTTTATACATGCCGAAGCATCCAATACCATGGACCGAAAACCATCGCGTCTAAAACGCATGTGCGAAAATCATGCAAAAAACCATAGGTGGGTCCACCCAACCTAACATAGGTTCTGAAACCAAAATTTTCCGGGGTGCTGCCTTGGACCCCATAGAGTGGGGTTACCTGCACCCCTAAAACCCCCTATGACACCTCCGCTACACAATCAGCGCAATGAAGGGGGGGCTCTGCCCCCCCCTCTAAACCCCTGGTTAACTACGTGGGCTAGTCATGGAAAGAATATAACACAACCCAACAATTTATCCCTTTTTCCATTTTCCCCAATCATTGCTGACTAGTACCTCTTTATTTTTTAACAAGCTTGAGGAGGATAACATATGCTTGATGTATAATTCTACCCTTTGGGTGAATCCATCACTACGTGATGTTTTAATGAGTCTAGTGAAGGTGAAACTTGGTCTTGTCATGATGGACAAGTTTTCCGCTATTTGATGCTTTAATGAATTTAACGACAATGAGAACTCGACCATTTTCATATTTAGAGAGTTTGAAAAGGGAGAAAAAGAGAAACTCCAAAAGTTCTTCCACAAGTTCCTTTTCGTAAATTTGTCTCTCAAGTTCGAAAAAACATAAAGTAATACAAGAGAGGACCTATCGACCATGTTCGATCAACGTATTCCTTTTTCGTAAGTAATCTATCTCAATATAGAAAAGGGTTAAACTTAGACTGAGTAGATGTCGTTTCCAATCCATTTGCGAGCTAAAAAGGACAAGCGCTCGACAATTGTTTCATATTTTGAGAGTCTGAAAAGAGTTGAAAGAGCACTCTAGGGGGGTTCCTTTTTCGATGTTTAATAGAGCTCGAAAAAGAGATAAAAGTATGCTCTATGGTCAAAAGTACATTTTGTGATCATGCACATCAAATTCACTATCTCAGTTGTAAACTTGGTCAAAGAACCACCAAACGGATTAAACATACTTGTTTCATTGGTAAAAATAGGTGAAAACTATAGTTTATTGATTTAATGGACATGAAATAACCATAAAACAAGAATTTACCAAGTCATTTTACCATTTGACATTTACCATTCAGTTTTGTACTTTGAACCATTTTTTACCTCTAACTTCAGCATTTGATTGCGTGAGATTTTGTGGATAATTCTTCGTGTCATTTAGTCCAAGTAGGATATGTACCTCTTCTCTTTCATTTAAGGTCATTATTTTTCAATTTTAGGCGAAATTTATAGGGTTTTGGGATTCCTATGGTAAGTATATTGCGCCCTAGGATCAACACCCTTATGCATCAAAAATTGCATTGCAAAGAGGTCAAACTGAAGGGAAGTTGCTATGCATCACACTGTCTAAAGATTAGAGGTGCGTTGGGCGCAATTTAGAAATTTGATTCATCATTTCTACCCAAAATCTCTTCAGTTTTTTTGCATGAAATGGATCCTAACTAAGCCTGTGGTGTGATTTCTGACTTTGGTCGGATTTTAATGGCAATCACATGGCGTGAAAGAGAACATGAAGAATAGGATATGGTTGCCCTAAATGATCCTAGTACTATTGAGGCCCTCAGAGATTGTGGGTTACTCAAATATTTCAGGCTATCTGGGATGAGGCAACAATTACAACTATTGCAGTTCTTGGTTCATTCATGGGATCCAGTGGAACAGGTTTTTCACATAGGGGACAAAGTGCTCCCTATATTGATCGATGATATTTACTTTCTCACAATATTGTCGAGACGTGGTGCCCCCATTTCTCTTTCAGGTTCTACCCGTGGGGGTTGAATCCGTGAGAGACTACATTTGACATTTCTGTCAGCCAGGTACACAACCTAGAAAATATGGAAAGATAAACATCAGAGATGTTCAAAATATTCCCTTGCGAACAATCCTCTTTACTATCGCAAATTTGGCGGGTAGCATGACACTTCATGTCGTGAATAAATCATACATGCAGTAATTACTTTAGTGTCTTGAGCCAACTATTTCCAACTGGTGTGAGGTAGTATTCTCTTTGATGAAAGAGCATCTGACTAAAATAAAATGTGGTAAGACAAAAAATTTCAGCTAAGGATCGATCTTGATCACTTTTACTTGTAAGAGAATTCCATTGATGCAACCTTAGCATGTGACACTGAGTTTAGTTGGTCCTAGAGATCCACAGATGCAGACATGGGTAGAGTTGATAACTAGACATGCTGGTCAGTCATCAATCTCATTTTCTACGACATTCTTCAGTTGGCTCCGTTGACAATGTATTGTCATAGAGGAGCATCCATATGCAGGGATGAATTTATGTAGAGATCCAGATTTGAGATTACTAGTGGGTGCTCAATGGGGTGCTACAGGTAAATTGTTTTGACCATGTATTTTTTTATTTTTTGAGTTTTTACATGTTTTTGTGTTTTTTGATGTTTCCAAGACTAAACTAAAAATTCTCTCATGTAAATAGATGTTGGCACTGTTCGATGCATGGGTCATCAACAAGACGTGGATGAACCAATGGGGAGAAATGTCGGAACAACATTTCTCTAGAATTTCAATATGATCAAGAAATTGGTGGAGTTTAAGCATCATATAGAGGGGTTAAACCTCAGGCTATGATGGTCTAATTGCTATTTGACTGCTTGAAGAACCTATCATATCGTCACCAGCATGAGAACCCTTATTGGATGGAGGTGGTGGAACAATAAAAGATGGTCTAGGTGCATTTGGAATCTTATCATAGAGCATGCCTGACTACGTGTAAATCAAGTCTAAGTATTTCACATAAGAAATTACTTGCTCTTAAGTGACAAATCCTCCTTTAGCCATATCCTCAGTGATAGATGGAAACAAGGATTTAATAAACCACTCAGCTAAAAGCTGATTAGGAACAAAAGTTTTGACCATTCAACGACGATGAAACCACTCATGAATATGATCAGAAATGTGAGTAGCAGTAGTCTATTTAAATTTGGTCAACAATTTCGTTCTAGTTTCATATCTGATGGGTAACTGGAAAAGGGTTAAAAATGTAGTGGCTAAGGCTGTGAAGTTGTTAAATGAAGCTTGTGGCAATTCAAAATACCACTTTGTAGTCAGACCAGTGAGCTTTCGTTAGAAAAGATGTAGTCTTACTGAATCATCATTTAGGGAGTTGGATGAACGCCATAAATGAAAAGTCATAATGTGATTGGACAGATCTTCTTTAGGGTTTCCATTGAACTTAGGAATATCAAAAGGAAATTTGTGTGGAATCACCAGCCACCAAGCTGAATAAAGAATGGGATCATTGGCAAGCGGATTTAAATCCAGTAATTCAAGTGTTACGACAAAAGGCAAATGTCGGTTTAGTTCAGGTTGAGTGTAACTAGGGTAAAATGGAATTGCTTGGGCAATAGGCCTTTGCATACTAGCATAGGGAATCTGCTATCGGTAACCTTGATAGGGGTAGGTTTGTTGAGCATATCCAGTATAAGGTTCTTGTTGGGAACCAGGATAAATTTGTTGTTGACCAAAACTAGCATAGGCTTGTTGACTAGAACCTGGGAAAGCTTGCTATTGACCAAACCCAGCATAGGCTTGTTGACCAATTCCACGACAAGTTTGGTAATTTTGGAATTGTTGTTGTTGGTATTGTGGCTACCACGGTTGTTCATGAGAACGGTTGTTTCCCACCAGTATAAGTTTTACTAGGTTGTGGATAAATTGGACCAGTATAAGTCTAAGTCATCCCAGTTAATGGTAAACTAGCTTGAGGTTGTTGGACTTTAGATACAAACGATTATTGTAAAATGGCCTTAGAAGACTGAGTCTGTAGACCTGAAACTTGAGGGTAAGAGGTTGAAGGATCAACTTGCAAAGGTTGTGATATAATCAACTGAGCTTGCAATTGTGGTAAAGTCGTAACAACAAGCGTAGTAGGTATGTATGAAATAGGTTGTATTGTTTGTGATGAATGCACAAGCATTGGTTGAACAAGCATTGTAGGCTACCATTGACAAACAGTTATTCCATAATAATTTGGACCTAAAGATGATGGTATGCTACCATATAGTGGCCCCCCAGAGTATGGAGAATAAGCATATTGGGCATATTGTTCTCCATATGGAGGTAATCTAGTGTTAAGTGGATAAATTGGATGGTAACCAGATGGACCAGCTTGATATTGACTTGATGGATCAAACTGTTCAGTATTCGTAAGTGAAGAACCAAGTAAAATTCCTGTGGATGACATGGGTGAAGACCATGGACTAGAAGAAACACTAGAGTGAGTTCTAGATAATGATTGGTAACCTAGTGGGATGGATGGACCACCATACAGATGTGACTCAGGTGTTGTGGTAAACATCGAAGAAGTAGTGACAGTAGATGTTGTCGCATCTATAACAGATGATACAGTTTGGGATGTTGTTTCAACCATAGTCAAATGACCTAATAAATTTCCTAATGAATCTATGAGAGTTTGAAAGTAAACAAGATCAAGAGGAGCAGTATAAGTTAAACGAGGAAAAGAAGGATAAAGAGAAAGCCCTGGTCCAAAATGAGTTGGAGTTCTAGGTGAAGTTTCTTCTTCAAATTCCTCTTCAATAGCAATCAAACCGGTGGAAGGATTTCACCGTCAGGCCCGTAATAAATTTCCAGTGTTTGAATCTGTGGTAAAGGAGAAGTCTCAACAGTTACAGATGTCTGAGGATAAATCGATCGATCGTATTCCAGTACGGGAACAACTTTTGGTTGTTCAACTTCGGGATCCAAGTGTTCTGGTAAAAGAACAATGGCTTCAGGATGAATTTATTGAACAACTTCAGGTTGAGGATCAACTTCTTGTTGGACAACTTCAGTTACCATTTCACTAAGTTCACTTTCAGTGTCCTAAGGTAATTGTAAAGGTTCCACTTTAGTAGCAGATAAACCAGTAATAGTAGGAGTAACTGGAATCGCAGTACACACCAGTATAGGTGACTCTGGTAAATTAGATGAAGAACCAGAAGTTTGTGATGTACTCGACTCAGTTAAACGAGACCGCTTTCATCGACTAGGTGTAGCTTCAGGTGGTAAAGGTGGTTTACTCGTTGTCCTATGCAAAGAAGAGGGTAAATGTTGATTTTCTTCCACAATTGTTGATTGATTTTATTATAAAAATAAATAAACAAAAAGAGGGTAATATAGGCAAAAGAATTACCAAGTAATTGTGAATTGTGATATACCACCTCAAAGGAGCCACAGACTTAACATACGTGAAAGTAATCTCCCCAAATGTTGTTTTTGGTGTATCAAAGTATACAAGGCAGCCGACTCAGTTACCTATGGATGGATAGAAACCTAATGTAGTACTCCCAAATATACCTGAAAGTATGTGGATGAGCTACGATATAAATACGTATGTGGAATGAGGTTTCACACTTGGAATGTATCACAGACTGTTGGCGACAACTGCTATGTTTAACGACACCAGAACACGTCTCTAGCCTAGACCTCTAAATGTTATGCGTTAAGTTACAATGCTCCATTAGGTCAATAGAGATACATTTTAGTTGATCTTGTTTAAAAGTTTGCCTTTCAGGTTCACTGTGTGATGTTTATGAAACTCATAGAATGCAACTAAGATTGGAAACATTCTTTTCATTTGATTTAAACAATGAAAACTGTAACTAAAAGGGATAGAGCAATCCGAATCTCTAAACAAAGAGTATAGAGCACATCTAATGCAACTTTCCCTATACCATTCCTACAAGCAGACACAAACTTCTAAATACATTATACATGTTTCTCTTTTCATTTCTTTAATGTTTAGATGAACATAAAGAAACTAAATGCACAAACGATCAATCAATGCTTTTCACAAGAAATGAAGACTTTACTATAGTTTCTTTTTCAAAGAAATGAAGACTTTACGACAATTATTTTTCATAAAAGTAAATACTAATCAATGTAAGCTAACTTTGGGATTGATTTGACAACGATAAAGAAAACATAAAGAAGTATTGAACAAGCACAGCCAAACTGGGCATGGAAAAGAAATGCTAATTTGGACTTCAAGGACAGAGAAACATTGACCATTTAGCAAATAAGATGTGAAATAGTTTGGAAAAAATCAAGCAAAAAGATGGGTTTTGGCTTGACAGGGACCAACGCAGCCCTGAGTGGGAGACAATGTGTTGCAAAGCATTGTCTCTAGGCTAAGGCTGCTCTACAGTGCATTGTGTCAATAACAATAGTGCGTTGATGCCAGAAAGCACTATCAGCACACAAATAAGCACACATTTTAACTAAACAAGATTCAAAATGACTGAATATAGGTAAATGAACTCAAGCAAAGTCTACTGGTGCTGCTAAGACAAGGGATAACTACCAGGAACAATGGTCATTCCCCAACAGAGTCACCAATTTGTAATACAGAATTTATACCTATCGATAAGTATGTCTCCCCTAAGTGGGTAGCTACACTTAGAACCACTGAAGTAAAGATGTTTAACATTTTCCTACAATAAACAGATAAGATGAAAAAGCCTACTCGTGATCCTTCGCTTCCTTTGATCTCCTTTGAGTTGCTCTCATCGTTCCTACTCAAACCTAATTCGCTTAATTGGTACCTACCAACATAAACAAAAGATGGCAACAATCAAAGCATATGATCTATTTATTGTAAAAAAATGGAATCGACAACATTTGAACATACATTCATCATAGATATAGACAAAAGTATTGGAAAAGGAACAAACAACTTTATTGATTGATAGAAGGAGAAGTTACACCTAATGTGGTTCGATCTCGTGTCACTCATCCAACTTAGTCCAAGCCCTCATCACACTAATAACAACATCAATCTAGCAACATAACATTACTTTGACACTGATTCCAAGTCTTTAAACCAACAATATTTCTCTATAATATCCAAGCTCTCTAGCTCTATGATGGGAGTCCAATTTAGAGATGAATGCAACTGGTTTTGTCATTAATATGGCATTGAATGGTTTTCCATAATTGTATGATTAATTTCCATGTTCAAAGGGATGAGAGTATATAGGATTAGATGATCCAAGTCTATCCTAGGTGGAGCTCATCTTGATAGGATAGGAGCTGGGTTCCTTCTAGAAGGCTTTACAAAGGAGGAATATACTCAAGATCCAATGAACATTTCGAGGATTCTTGCCTAGCGGAGGCTTGAGTGGGCTTAGGTGCTCTGCAACACAACCTTGAATGGGGCTAACTACTCTGCAGAGCACTTACTACTGACCAGGGGTGCGCTATTGACCAAAGGAAGCACTTCAACAGGGTTTGAAGTTAGGAAACTCTCATGGATGAAAGCACTCAATGAGGTGGCATGTCTAGGGCATGTAGGAACTAAATTAGAGTTTGATAGACCTTTTTTACATTGGTTTGATCGCTAGGAGTGGTGTACCCAAATAGATCTATAATAGACATCCTTCACACTACCTTCACTATAATGTCATGTGATGTTGTTTCATCAAACCCTTATGATTACTCACCCAAATGGTGAAAAGGTGATTCATTCATTGGAGGAAATTTTAGGCTAAGAGTTCCTATGAATTTTTCATGTAATTTCCATGTAATAATATGTAAATCAATCAAAAATTTTAAATTTAAAAAGAGGTAGATGTAAATATTTTAGACGGAAAAGAAGAAAAACTATTTTTTAATTATATTTTTGGCTTATCTCTTTATAGGTTTACTCAAATTTAATTTTTTATCAATGTGAATCTTCTCAAAAGTATGCATATTGAGTACTCATTAGATGTATAATTTAATTCCACAACTAATGGGTGTTTACACTTGAAATTTTAGTAAACTTATAAGGAGATAAGCCAAAAATATAATTGAAAAAAGTAGTTTTCCTTTTTTACCTCCAAAATATATAACTCGTATTTTATTATTTTAACTATTATTTTATTATTTTTTCTTAGGAGCCTACTTTTAGGCTGAAATCTCCTCTAATGAAAATTCTCAACTCTAAAAGATAGGTTCTCAGTGCAACCATGCCTGTTTATAAGACTTTTTGAAGGGTTAGGGGTAATCCCACAAAACCCCATATTTATGATTGAAGCAATGTTGTGATTTTATTCAATAAAAAAACATTTTCGAAGGTAATTAGGACTTGGAAGGATTCAATCAATGATATTGTAATTATAAGACAAATTCCCAAGGAAAAGAAAATAAGTAACCTTGTTACAAATCTTTCGTGAGGCTTATGCCTCACTCATTTGACATCATCAATATTTTTTAATACCATCCACTCAAATATTACACATCGATTTACAATGGATAAATATTGACTCAATGTTGTGACTACATGCCACTTATTTGATGTTGAGTACTCCAAAATATTTTGTTTGGGAAAGCAAAGACAATATTTATAACTATAATCTAAATCTTCATGAAAAATGTTACAGTGGTTCTATTTTCGAAATGTTCAACTCCCCATAACTACCATGTCCCTAGATTTGTATAGTGATATCATCATCATTACAAATTTTCCTTTCCTTTTCAAAATCATTAGCTAAATCATGTATTTCTCTTCAAATAATGTTTTAACTTATCTTCTTGACACTTATTTAGAACATACTTATAAGATTATTGCTAAACATAACTCAAATAAACACTATAATGTATAATCAGTTAAATTAAATTAACTTGTTTATAATTGTATCATACATGCATGCATAAAGTGTAGGGATAAGTGTCATGATAATTCTAATGAAGCTATCTAAGCATCGAACAAGAATCATGACATCTACCAATATATTTGTGTATGCTCCAAAATAGGGAGATATTTAATTGCATCGAAATGTAGATGGCCTTTTGAGTATCTTATCTCTAAAAAGTAAAAATGTAACTTTGTACCACACTCCTTCACTTCATATATATATTTTGTAAATATAGACTTTTATAAATAAATTATATCGATGTCACTTGCATCAATATACTCTCCAAATAAAATAAAGTGAAATTAGGTAGAATGTCACATTTAAATAATAAATATATTGTTGATCACGCCATCAATTTCACTTTCTCCACCATCGAATTTACAATTTCACTTTCTCCACTATTAGAAAACACGACCTCTAACAAAGTTAAGATGTCCGATAAGCAAAATAGAAGGATTAAAAGTTATATCAATAAAATTTTGGAATAGTTATTCATTTTTATTTTTATACTTCTTTCTTTGAATTATTAAAATAAGCTTTATTTTTACTTTTTGATGTATAATTTATCTTCTTCATCTTGATCCTCCTTTTCCTTCGGTATGACCATTTAGATGGAAAATGAAATGGAAACTAATCCATAGAATAAACATTAGAAGGAATATTTTAGGTAAGAAAAAATCAAATGAAGAAAAAAAAACATGAGAAGGAAGATTCACATAAGAAAAAATTGAATGACGGTAAGCTTAAATGGAAAATGAAATGGAAACTAATCCAAAGAATAAATATTAAAAAGAATATTTTAGGTAAGAAAAAATCAAATGACGGAGAAAAACATGAGAAGGAAGATTCAGGTAAGAAAAAATTGAATGACGATAAAGCTTAAATCAATAAGGAATAGTTATAAATGATAATCGTTTTTCGTGGGCTAATCCACGAATAGATATGGATAATGAGATGTATTTGAAGGTTCTCAGATGTTTAGTACCATAGAGAAATTTGGAGAAAGCATTTAGAAATTAGAGAATGGATATCACTAAGAAGCAATAGGAATATAATTAAGATGGAATAGAAATGGAAACTAAGATATAATTAAAGGTTCATAAAAAGTTATAATAATAGAAATGTTTAGTACAATAGATGATTTTAGAGAAAATACTTAGAAATTAGGGAATGAATATCACTAAAAAGTAATGATTTCAAGCTAAAATATAAGGATAAAGGTTTTAGAAAATAAAATAGAGGAGTTAATTAATCAAGTATAGAAGCTAGTTTAGGACACATTAAAAGATTTAGAGAAGATATCAACTAAATTACAATCTAATTTATCACAAAATAATTCATTTTCAAATTTATCATTTTTTACATTTTATGTGATTGGACTTGCAACCTTGGTGGTATTTTTTTATTGTAAAATTAAACATTTTATTTACAACTAGAAAATTAGTGTTTGAGAAAAATCAACAAATATGATATAAAATCTTTACAAAATGTAAATTGAAACATCTTCTAAATTGTTAGTTTTATTTCTTTAATTAGAATTAATATATGGCCATGTTACATCAAAGTTGGACATGATCGCTGGCCTTGAGTACTTTCACAATAAAATCTAAGCCAAATTTATTATTATGTGACATAATGTTTATGTTAACAAAACTGGTATGGAGTGCATAAGAAAATACAAACACATGAATGTGCTCACACATGCATTCATGAGCCTATTGCCTTAACTTTCCCTAAACCACCACATTGGCTACGAACTAAACACTATTTTTTTTCAAAAATATGTGTGCATTCTTAAGTGCATGGTCACTTATTAGCATGTAATTACACATGTTTTGCTTAATTGAAAAAATAACCCATGAGATACCCCTTGTTACCCAACAAACTATGCAACACATTTTCAATCTTAGGGAGTTTATTTGGGATATTTTGAGGAGCTATTGTAGAATTTTGTTAACATCATGTTGGATTAGTTCTAAGTAAGTTTCTAAACATTAGTATTCTTTTTTTGATGATTTTTTTCTCATATCGAAATGTAGCATATTTTTATAACATGGAATCCCCACTTAGAAAGAATCCAAATTTATTACCACCATATGATTCATGAATAAGGACTAAAATTAAAATAAAAACTAGGAAATGTAAAATTTAAATTTTAAATGACGGTAAGACCACTTAGAAATATTATACAATATTTTAAGAAGTGCCAAAGGTTCCTTACAACTTTAGTATTTCACTAGCCACATCACTATATAAATTTGTTACTTCAATTATGAATGTTCAAAGTTATTTGTCACATTTTTTATTATAGTGTTATAATGTTTTAATATTATAGAATGGGTTTAGATAGAAACCAATTTAGATACATCCACATTGAAAAAAAAATATTTAATGACATTTTTTATTTACCCTAGAACTAGAAGTCAATATCTAGCCACAAAGTAACCCATTTTCATGGATTTGTGCCTATTAACCATTTTTATGAGGTTGTATCGATAGGTGGTTCGTGGAATTTATTAAAGCTACTTGCAATAATAGGGAGGGCCCTTCGTATTTCATTAGGAAATTATGATTAGAGTTTATCTTAGGTCATCGTATCAACTACTTTAACATTGATTAATTCTAAGGGGTTGATTCATTTAATCACATAGGATTGAAAATATTGTTAGGAATGACCCATTACAAGGTGCTCATCCTCCCATATGGAGGCCCAACTCCCCTACCCAATACCCTCACATATAAGAAAAACATTATCTATACATAATTGTCTATTTCAGCCTCAACACATAACCTAGTGAGGCATAGAACATTCAGAACATTATCGCACTAAGAGATATCATCAAGTGATGTTGGGGCAGGGTTCTTTTGTGTAGACCCTATACGAGAGTTTGACTTGGGGGGCCCATTGACACACTAGGAATTCCTTCCTTTTTCATGTGGCCCTCATAGACGATCGGGTCGTGGGCAAATTTTTTGTCAAAGAAAAGAGGCAATTAGATACACCAATTTCAAGGAGGAAGTTAGTATTTTGTTCATCTATATTCATCCTTGATTGTATAAATAGATAAATAGTTGGATAAAAATATAGGCAATTTATTATGTCATTTATTTCTATATCTAATTATATCATGTGCCTAATTTCTATTATCAAATAGTAGACCATTGAGACTACTATATGCATCGGTTATAATTTCCACAATTGATGTAACAATAACAACCTACTTATTTAGTGTGCCACACATTTAGGTATTGTGAAGTTTATTTTAGCCTTGAAATCATGGTGTATAATATAAATTTCCTTGCATAAAAATATAAGCATGAAAGTACATGGATATATAGGAGCTTCAATATTTTTTGGATATAGATTTGAGAAAATTTATGTCATATTAAAATGCAACTTCTAACCATTTTTTGGTTATACATAGAAGTAAAACTTCTATCATATTGAAATGTTAAGGTTTGGTTGGGTTTTTCTTCTTAGCAATTTATACATGGATAATGGAAAATGTGGCTATAAGGTTTATATTGGAACACACTTCCATTTGTATTTGAGTAATACAATTAGGGTGTGCCATCAACTTATCTCATGTGTGAAGCACAACTTTTTTTTTAATACCCATGCATTATCTCATGTAATTTCAACTTCTCATCAACAATTTATTCATTGAATATATGTGTCATTAGCTTGATTTGCAGCTATCTCCTTAGTCTGTTGTTGTCATACATGTAGCTTAATGATATAATGTTCACCCTGATGACCAATATCCTATCACATTCATTCATAAAGGGGGTTTTAAAATTGTGAAAAAAGAAAGTCAATATATTCTAGGTGTTAGAGGGGATCCAACAGATTGTGAGGTTTACAACTATTAGGGGCTATAAAAATGTGTATATAGTGAAATTAATGGTTTCCTCTATTGGAAATATTTATTGTGGTGGGTGAGGGGGTGTGTTCGAGAAAATAATTTTGGAAGATATTTATTTATATATAGTGAAATTAGGGTTATTGTGTAGCATCCAAAAAACATGTAATATGTGACTAGTTCACAAAGTGAATACCCCATGTGCCTAATCACATGTCATCCTTCAAGCCTTCTAGCCTACCTTTCTAGGTCTTGACATGAAGTACCCACAACATGAGTCTAGGATGAGCCCAAAAATTCCTTGAAAATGATGTCTATGTATATAAGGTTGATGTGTTCTTCCATGGAGTATTATAAATTTGATGTGGGGTGACCTCCTAGACACTCCCTTCACTATAATTGCATTTCGATGTAGTTTCATCAAACCCTATATTAGTATCCACCCAAAAGATTAAAAGGTGATACCCTATAATTCGTAAATCTAAAGGATAAGTTCTTAATGTAGTCATGCCTTTATATGGGACTTCCCTGAGGGTTAGGGGTAATTCCTTAAAATACCCTATCTATGAAAGAAATTAGGTTGATATTTCATGAATAAAAGAATATTTTTCTATTGTAATTAGTACTTGGAAGGATTCACTCAATGATATTATAAGTATAAAACAATTTCCTAAGAAAAAAAGAATAGGAACCCTCATTACAAATCTCCAGTGAGGCTTATGCATCACTTCATTGACATCATCATCAATATTTTTTAATAGAATCCACTTAAATGTTACATATCAATTTTCAAGGGATAAATATTAGCTCATTGCGGTGGCAACATCCCCCTTATTTGATGTTGATACCTCAAAAAAATTTTCTTAGGTAAAGAAAGAATAAGATTTATAATTACTATTTAAATCTCCATGAAAAATTTGCAACAAGATTAGTTCCCTTATAGAGATGTTGATTTTCCCCGTAAATACTATGCCTCTATAGATTTATACAAATGATATCAACATCATGATAGTTTTTCTCTTCCTTTTGAAAATCCTTAGCTAACTCATGTATTGCTCTTAAAATATACTTCTAGTGTTATGCTTCCAACACTTATTTAAAACATATTAATATACCTAATACCAAAAACAACTAACATACTAATAGACATACTACGAAGAATAAATCAAATGGAAACCATAATATGTAATCAGTGAAATTAATTTGAAATGCTTCTACTTATCCTAATCATGAACAATGTGTAGAGCTAATTGTAATGATACTACTAATGAATCCATCTTGGAATATAACAAGAATCATGACATATACCATTGTATTTTATTAAAACCCTAAATAGATAGATATTTAGTTGTGTCCAAATGAATTTTGACCTTTTGAATATCTTATTACTAAAAAGTAGATGTGCAACTTTGGAACACAAATATTTATGTAATAAGAATAATACATGTTGTTTTTTCATATATGATATTCTATAAATGAATTACATCCAAGCCAATGTGATCAATATACTTCCCAGTAGGTCAATTCTAAATTTAGATACAATTTCACATTTAGACAATGAAAATATTGTTAACAACACCACCTTTTATTGCAATGTTCCTACTAGATAATTTTTATTTTGTTACTACTGAAAATTTGTCTTCTGACCAAGTTAAGTGAGACATAATATTAAAAGGTTGATTCAATAAAATTTTGGACTACTTATCCATTTTCCTTCTAGTACTTTTTCCTTTGAACTACTAAAATGGGTCTTTAGTTATTTATATGTTTTGATGTATAAATTCCCCTCCTAGTTGATCACTATTTTAAAACCCCTTTGCAAATTCATTTGTTTCTTGGAGGTATTCACCTATTTATTCTTTCAATTCCATAAAATTTGTCATTTTCTTCTAGGAAAAATGATTTGTAAACTACCATGGATATTACATTAGATAGTTTGTCCCAACACATCTACTAAAGTATATTTGAAAATATTAGATTTATAGTATGAGAGTTTACTTTTCCTTATATTTTTGGATCCATTAATTACTATGTTATGATTATGCATGTAATAGATAAAAACATGGAGTATAGAGAATAATGAAATAAAAATCTCAAACCACAATTAACACAATATATGATTTGGGAAACCCTTACAAGAGAACACACATTCGGAAGGTGAGGCTACTCTACTTTCACCTTCCCTAAAGGGAAATGGATGGAAGTACAAAGGAGTGAGACCTAGGTCCTGTGGGATGCTATAGTTCACACAAACTATATATTTAATCTCTATCCCTATCCAATATCAACTACTTCATTCATCATTCATCTATGGAACAAAATGCAGTCGAATAAAATGGAACCCCTTTCCCTCCTAGTGGCTCGAACATCACAAATTTCGATAACCTACTAGTGGTTAAGTTGGACAAATTCAAATCTTAACGAGAGTTACAATATTAACTCTTCGAGAGCATTATTCATATGATCATTTTCTTAGCTCATTTTCTATGAATAATTTGGGATGACTTGCATTCTCTTGAATCATGGTGGTCAAAACAAGAAGGTGAACTTATGAGTGGCATAACTTTGGCATACCAATTTTGATTGAGGTAATTCTTGTACCATTGGAAAGGTATCTATTTGTAGAATATAAATAGAAGGTGAAATTATTAAGTACAAAAGTTCCCCTTGCAAAACAATTCCATTTAATTCCTTGAATTTCTTATGGAAGGTTTTAGATCCAATTCACAAAACTAGAACATGGCAGTAAAAATGGCACTATGAGCTTATTCCTCCAATTTTTATACTTGGAAAGCATCAACATGGATGAAAAAAAATGTAATGTTCCAATATACATTATACCTCCACATTTTGGGAGGCTTTTGATCCTTAATAAATTTTACTAAATGAGGTAAGGAAATTTTTCTCTCCCTTATCCTTGGATTATCATTCAACCTTAATTGGAAGTTTCCCATTCAACCCAATTTATGAACTATAATGTTGCCCCTATCTTGTAATTATGTACCTCTTATACAAAATTGTATCTTCATTCAACTCTTCTTGAACGTCTAGTGTTAAATTTTCTACAAAAGGAAACACCTGTTCTTCTTCTTGATCCAACATGGAAGACTCATAGAGTTTCATATTTTTGACATTCAACATTGAGTAAATACACTTGTATGGGGATATAGTGATTCTATAGGCTTTATCTCCAACCTTTTCTAATATCTCAAAGGGACTATATTGCATATCCTTGATTTTGTTACCACAATTGTGTAGCCTCTCCTTGTTTAATTGTAACTATACTCCATCTCCCACCTTGAATGAATTCTCCATTTATGTTGATTATTCTTGGTCATATATTTCTCAAATGAATTCTTCATCATCTGCTATACCTATAGATGGATATGCCTAAACTTCGCAACAATTTTTCTTCCCTTAATGCATCCAATGTAAGATCCTCCGTGAGTCCTGATTTTCTATATGCAATATCCAAAGATGTTGGTGGAAAGTATCCTAAAAAAATTCAAATAGGGAATTGCCAATAGAATTATGGAATGTTCTATTATAAGAGTGCTATATATATACTACATTTTCATAACAATTCTTTAGATTCTTTCGATTGTAATCCCCCAAAATCTACACTAAATTCTTAGTGACTACATCTATTTTGCAATTCATCTGTGGATGAAATGTTGTAGACATCTTCAACTTCATGTCCATCTTCTCCCATCATGTAGTCCCAAATAAACTATGAAATATTGTGTGCCTATTTGAAATGATGCCTCTTGGTATCACAAGGTGCACCCATAGCTATCCAGAGCACAAGTTCGTTTCTTCTTACCCATTAATGGTATTTTCATGGAGCACTAGAACACACATATTTCTAAACCTATCAACCACCTTGAAGATGTAGTCATGTCCCTTGCTATTTTTGGTAAGCAACTTAAAAATTCCATGGAAATTCTTTCCCAAGAATGAGTGGGTATAGGCAAGGGATGGTATAGACACTACTTTTTACTATTAAACTTATTGGTACAACAAATCATTCGTACTCATATGAAAGTAGCTACATATTCTTGCATTATGGGATAATACACATAGCTCTACAAGTTGGCCACTATCTTCCCTACACCAAAATTCCCTTCAACCTTTGAGGTGTGAGACTCTTTGATCAACTATAGTAACTCCCCTTTAGGAACACATAAATGATCTAACTTGTATAGTAAACCATTCTTGAGATGGTAGTAAATTGTGTTATCACCATCATGCATGTGACTTTAGCTATGAAACTACTAAAACACCTTGTGGAAGTCCTCATCCTTTTTGCATGCCTCTTTATATGCACCATGGGTGAATGGATACATGTGTAATAGAGTTTCCAATGTTGTTATCTTTGACATGGGTGGGCTTGAAATTATGTAATCCAACTTACTTTTTCTTCCCTTCTTATACTTGATCACTAAATGGAAGTTCTATAAAAACCCAACCTACTTCTAATGCCCAGTATATTGTAGCTTAATCTAGGCCCACAAGTACTATAATAGTTGGTCATCTATGTTGATTACGCTCTTCTTCATGGCTTGCACCAAGGATTAAAATTCATTATCATAGGCAGGGTAGTTGAGACCCACTCGATGAAACACTTTACAATGGTAGTATACAAGCATTCCTCCTTACATCAAGACCACTCCCATAGCATACCCAATTGCAATTGTCTCCACTTTTAATGGTTTTCGCGATTTTAGTAATGCTAGAATTGGTGCTTCACTAATATTATTATTTAGCTTATTGAAAGCCTTATGTTTACCATTTCCTTACTAGAAACTCTTTCCACTTATTATTTTTGCATGGAGTGGTGTTGCAACTACTAAAAACAAGGCTTTGAATTTCCTCAAGTATTGTGCTACGCCAATGAAACTATACACTCGAAAAACATTAGTAGGCATTAACCACTTCATGATTGCCTCCATATTAATAGGATCTATCTTCAAATATCCTCAATGTATCACATATCCCAAATACACCAAAGAGTGCTATGAAAACTCACACTTCTTGGCATTTTCTAGCAATTGGTGCTTCTTTAATGTCTCTACCACCTACATCAAATGTGAGATGTGTTGCTCCCAGGTAACACTACATACCGGTATGTCATAAAAAAAATGAATCTATAAAAGGGCATAGTATATCATTTATTAATCTCAAGAATGAAGCTAGTTAATTGCATAGGCCAAACCACGAGACTAAAAACTCCAACAAATCTTACCTTGTTTTGAAGGAGGTCTTCTAGGTATCTTCTTCTTTGACCCAATCCTAGTGATATTCTAACTTTAAGTCTATCGTAGTGAAGTATTTAGCTTGTTTCGATTAATTGAGTAGATCTACTATTTGAGGAATTAGGTACCTATTCTTGGGAAGAATTGTGTTTAACACTCGTTAATAAATACACATTTTCCAAGTCCCATCCTGATTTGGCACGATGATTATCCTATATCCATTTTAACTCTAGATCTATCAAGCATCGAGAGGGATGAAATATCTGAAGCCAAAAAACCTCTTTTTTGAGTGAAAAACTTGAGGAAATGCTCGCACCTTAAGATATTTTATCCCTCCCAGCACTTGATATATCCAAAGTTAAAATGGATCTAAGCTAGTTTAATTATTAATAATTAAATATTATAATTATTAATTTTATTAGTTTATTTTGTTTAACGTTTTGACAAAGTTGAAATGTTTATATAACATAACATAACATAACCTTACAACCTCTTACATTATGTGTAGAGAGCACCTCTTGGCATAATGATGGGTGGCCCACATGATGAGGTACTTAGTAGCATACCACCCTATTTCAGTGGCTACTACACATATTTATTCACCTCATTTTCCTCTATAATGAACTTCCTATTCAGCCCAATGTTTGGCAATGGAGAGTTAGGAAATAGTTGGATCTCATGCCCCACTTTCCTCTTGGGTGGTGGCCATTTAGGCTCCTAGAACACAACCATTTACACCTGTAACAACTATTCCAGTTTTTGTTTCTATTCATTAGTGAAACCTCAATAGGGTGACTTAGTTTTCATGAAATCTTATATATATTGATTTTCTCTCTTAAAAAAAAACAAAACATTCTTCTTGCTAAACCACTCACCAACGAGATATTTGACTTGCCATTATGCACATTAAGGGTGAAGGATTTTCCATTATTAATAAGGTGTTACAAGTTGGATATGTGCATGAAGATCACATGCCATGTGTACTCTTAATTAAAAATATAAATACATTGAGTGAACCTACATCTAATTTTACTTCATTATTAAAATCAATGTTGATAGGAAATTTGGTTCTACATTGTTTTGTTACCTTTACTTGTTCCTCCTTGTTGACCCAATGTGATGGATATGACCTAGGATGGTTATGAGTCTCTAGACTTATTTGTTGCTATGAGATTCACCTATGATCTTAAGATGAATAAGTCATCAATTTTCGTGTTTTTTACCTATATATTTATATGGAAGAGTTTGGTCATTTCCTTCTCTTCCTTTTGTTGAACAATACTCGAATTCACCCCTTATAAATTGATGTATATACAATATTAGCATCCATATCAAAGTTTATTTACACTTGGTTGCATGATTCTGTGTTCATCATATTTTTCTTCTTAACATGTTTCATTTGGCTCTTTGGGTTGAGCTTTGGATTAAAATTCTAGCGCTTCTCCTCTATATAACCATCAATGTTACATTGGTTGCAATGGTTTCTAAGATATTTTAATTGGTGTGTTGTGGTTATTTTTTTTCCCTTTCCTCTTTCCACTTCTTCTTCCCTTCCTTGGAAGCTTCCTAGTTATCCTTTTGCTTTGACCCACTTTAGTTTCCTTTCTCCTCAACTATGTTCTATAGGTGCAATGTCTATACACAAGCCTCATCCACCGTCCTAGTTTTGAACAACATCGCTTTCTTCTGCAAACAATTGTGTAAAATCCCCTAAATAATTGCGGAGTATGCCTTGGTTGTTTAGGGGGATACCTAGCATTATTTCCATATTTCTAAATTCTATGGGGTACTCATATACACTTCATAAACTTATGCCACCAAAATCACAAGTTCTCTACAAACTCGATAGGGTAAAACTGACTTTATGTGAGTTTTGAAATCCTCTCACTTAGTCACTAGAGGATATTTGATGCAAGAGAATCGTAATAAAATTTATTTTCCCTATGAGGGAAAACTCCTTGTAGATATTTAGGCTAGAAGCATCTATTTTTGTTTGTTTGCTTCCCTTATGGGACAATTTTATGTAGTCATTTAGATGGATTCCAAAAGATGCCTAGGTGTAACCTCAAGACAGGCACTGTTAGTAAGAAACCTCCCTCTTCAGTTATGGAATAATTTCTCCTTTTTGTAAATAAAATATGTAACCTATAGGGTCACAAAAGAGTGAGAAAATGACGAGGAATCACTCAGAGAATATTAACTAAAACTCTGTAATTGTCTTTATGAATAAAATTGAACCCACTAGTTATCACTAACTTGTGTTTTCTTTCTAGTTGTTTGTATCAGTCAACCATTTAAAACATATTTTTCTAGTTTCCTTTTAAAATTTAAATAAATGGTAAATTATAGTAGAATAAAAAAATTTTGGGTTTAAGTTCATAGCCTGCCTACTCCCAACACAAGAAAAACTCTCATATCAGAGCAACATTTCTAAGTTTCCTTGGCTCAACGAGTCTCAAAGATTTTACTTATATTCACAGAATCATATTGTAGTTAGCAAGGTTAAAGGAGACGATCAATGCCATAGACCAAGGGGTTGATAGAGTTTAGTGTGGGGAAAAATGACTTGGCATGAATAGGGTTTAAGTTATAATTGAAACCTTGAGGGGGAATAATGAGTGCATACCACCCCCTTTTCCCTTGCGTAATTGACAAGAGGCATCGATCCTCCTCTACCTAATCCATGTCCTTCAATTGATAGGGTGTAACTTAAAGGAGGAACATGAGCGTGAACCCCCCTTATATTCACATAAGGAGTCCCCCACCCTGCCACACACACACAATCAGCGCTGACCATTGCTTTGTGTTGTGGATTGTAACCATCAAAATACCAGAGCCACAACAATAAAGAACACCTAATCACCAAAATTGTGTTAGACATATGGTTTAAGCCTTGACCATGGCTTGAGTTGCGACAAACAAGAACTTAAAGTATCAATAGTGAGTGGGGTAACATGATTTGGGTCCCATGTGAAAACAAAGGACCACGGGATAACCTTAAAGGTGTAGGTGCCACAAGGAAATAATGGCAAAGAGTGGTTACACTACAGTAAGTGGTATTAGAATAGGAAGCTCTATGAAGCCCAAGGATTGATAATAATATTTTTTGAGAACAATCACTAAGTATCTACTACAATAATTCCACCTAAAAGAGGAGGTCAAGACAGAAATATGGGGGAAAATGAATTTAGACTAGAGATGAGGTGTATGTAGGTCATAAAGGAAGCCATGGAGGTAGCCCAAGAATGAGAACCTTATGTGGGAGACATCAACACGAGTAAAGATATGAGCTCATAAGATGATATGGAAAAGTATATAGTAAGAGATCCAACAAAGGAACAATTGATAAATCTCGCTACTAACGTAGGGTCTATGCAGAAGATGGATGTGCCACTATATGATGGAAACTTAAATCTAGAATATTTTCTTGATTGAATTATCAAATTGGACAAGTAATTCAATTATGAAGATGTCAAGGATGAATAGAAGTTCAAATATATAGTGACCAAACTAAGGGAACATGCAAAATTATGGTGGGATAAGTTGCAGGTACACTGGAAGAAGAATGTAAAGGAAAATATTAAGAGTTGGGAAAGAATGGTGGCCAAGATTAAAATAAAATTCATGGCCAAGAATTATTAGTAGAATTTGTGTAGAAAACTACAAAACCTAAGGTAGAAAGTTATGACGGTGAAGGCTTACATTAAAGAATTCTATAGGCTAAACATTAGAGAAGTCCAGATAGAGGAAGATGTTGATAAGGTGCCTAGATCTATAAATGGCACGAGATATGATATTTAGGATGAGATTGGCCTCTTTCCCTTGAAGATAGTGGAAGATTATTATGAGGAAGCCTTAATAGCAGAAGAGAATTTGATGAGAAAACAAAGCCAAAGAGATAGAGGAAGGAGTCCAATGAAAGGAAAAGAATCTTTGAACAATGGAATATTCTTAACACCAAAAGAATAAGTGGGAAGCTCTAGCATCTGATCTCCTACAGGAGGAGAAACTACGAGAAGAAGAATCCTCTTTAGAGGAAGGGAAGTGAGGAATTATATATGTCGAAAGATAGGGCATATATCATGAAATTGTCCTAAAAGTAAGACATACAGTCTGAGAGAGGCTCATATTGCAAATCTAGAGAATGAACACCAAACACATACACAAAGGAATAAACTCCTGAGATGGGTGAGTCATTGATGTTGAAGAGAATCTTGGTTAAATCTGAGAAAGAAACTAATGAACTAGCACAAAGAAGAAGTTTGTTCAGGACAATGTGCAAATAAAAATGGAAATGTTAAAAAATGGTCATTGAAAGTGCTATCACTAACAATTTGGCCCTATAGAAATGGTGGAGAAATTAGGATTATAGAGGATGGTGCATATTGCTCCATATCAAGTGTCCTAGTTGCAAAAAAGGGCATCAAATTTTGCTAAGTGAACAAAGTAGGGTAGAATTCTAGATTGATAGCTATAAAGATAAAGTCCTATGTGACATTATTATTATGGATGTTTGTTATGCTCTTGACTTGCGAGAATATACCAGAATACCAAGTATGCGAAGAGATATACCGAAAACACAGAACAATAAGAAATAACAACATGTATTTCATTATTTAGAAAGGAAAGAAATGTTCACTTGCCTCTTCAAGGGGGCAATAGGGCTGGGCTCAATTACAAAATAAGACACGACACTCCTCAAGGGGAGTCTCTATCCTTTATATAGGATTCATACATGCAATACCATGGGTCAGTACCATGGTTCTTATTAATACCATCTATCTAATACCATGGCCGATTTGCAACTAACTGTGGTCCCTTCTTTAAATGTGGGTCAACCACTTGCAATTATTAATATGGGCTTTATTGACTCTTTAACTAACTGTAACTATGACTCGAGCCTATTACATAAATAAGGGGGTTAGGGTTGGACCCTAACATGCCCTCCCCCATAAAAATAACCTTGTCCTCAAGGTTGAAGCTGTGGAAACTACTGAAGAACACTGGCTGGTTCCCAGGTCGTATTTTCAAGAGAGGTGTCTTTCCACTTGACGAGGACTTCCTTGATCATGTGGCCGTGTAGGTGTCGTTCTCGCGTGTCAAGAACCTGTTCACATTGGAGCTAGATTGAACCTTCTTCATCCAATTTTAGTAGAGTGGTTTGAATTCTACAATGGTTCCCATCCACTTTCTTGAGGCATGAGACATGGAAGACGGGATGAATTTTTGGAGTGGGTGGCAAGGCTAGCTTGTAGGCTACTTCTCCGAAGTGCTGAAGTATTTAATATGGTCTGTATAATTTTGGAGATAATTTTTGACAACCCTTGTGTTTGAGTGATGGTTGCTTATATGGTTGCAACCTCAAGAATACTTGATCCCCTTCTTGAAATTTGCGCTTTGAACGATGTTGGTCTGCCTATTGCTTCATGCTATTTTGAGCTTGATGGAGATTCTCTTTGAGGTGGGCCAACATGGTTGCACGGTTCTGTAGGAGTTGATCAACTGCTTGTACCTTCGAGCATCCTTGGATATAAGAAGTAGGTGAAGGAGGGAGTTGACCACTCACTACTTCATATGGAGTCATTTTGGTGGTGGCGTGATAGTTAGTATTATACCACCATTTGGCTAGGGGTAAGAATTGTACCCATATATGTTTCTTTTCTAAAGTGAAACACCTAAGGTAGGTCTCCAGACATTTGTTGACTACTTCAATTTGACCATAAGTTTGGGGATGATAGGAAGTACTGAGTTGTAGTTGGGTACTTGTAGCCTGAATACTTCCTGCCAAATGTTACTAGTGAAGATCTAGTCACGATCAGACACAATGGAAGTGGGCATGCCATGTAATTTGAAGATCTCGTCCATGAAAGATTGAGCCACCAAAGCTGGTGTAAAAGGGTGGGGTAGGGCGAAAAAATGAGCATACTTAGAAAGTTTGTCCACAACCACCATGATGACTGACTTGTTGCCTGACTTTGGAAGACCTGTAATGAAAACCATAGAAACCTCCGTCTAGATTGAGGCAGGGATGGGCAATGGTTGTAATGTGCTTGGGGCTTTGATTGTTTCTCCTTTGTGGCGCTGACACACATCACACTCAGCTACAAAAGTAAGAATTTCCTTTTTCATGCCTGTCCAAAAGAATGAACGTCAAGTGCGAGCACAAGTCTTCTGAAACCCTGAATGTCCTGCAGTGGGAGATGAGTGAAACTCTACCAAAATGTGACTTTTCAGGGTGGATGTTGGTGATATCACTACTTTGTCCTTGCAGCGAAGAATCTCATCCTGCCAAGAGTAGCCCGCTGTGGAATTTGGATCCACCTGCAATTTATTAATGAGTTGGGAGAGCAAAGGATGTGAAAACCATTTCATGCGAGCCTCTTCAATCCACTCTAGAATGGGAAGAGAGATTTCTAGTAGGGTCCTTTCCTCCTCAAATTGTCATGATAAAGCATCCACTATGACATTTTCTTGCCCTTTCTTGTAAATTATCTCATAATCATATCCCAACATTTTGCCTAGCCATTTATTTTGTTGTGGAAAGGATAGGTGTTGCTCCAAAAAATATTTAAGGCTTTGATGGTCTGTGCGGATTTGGAAACGCTGCCCCAATAAGTATGATTGCCAGGTATCCACTACATGTAAGATGGCCATCATCTCCTTCTCATAGGTATATTGTCCCATATTCGTACCACTTAGTTGTTGTCTAGTGAAGGCCAAGGACCGACCTTCTTGCATTAAGACAGTCCCAATACCCATACTTGAAGCATCACATTCAATCACAAAATATTTGGTGAAGTCGGGTAGTGCCAATACAGGAGTGGAACACATGGCATGTATGAGAGCTATAAATGCCCGTTTCCCTTCATCATTCCAGAGGAATGAATTTTTCTTGAGAAGGTGAGTGAGGAGTCTAGCAATGCAACCATAATCGCAGACAAATTTGCGATAGTAGCTGGTGAGACCCAAAAATCCTCTCAAGCTCTTCAAGGTCTTTGGTTGAGGCTAATCCTGCATTGTCGGGATCATTTTGGGATCCACCCTAACACCTTCACGCCCCACAATATGTCCCAAATACTCAACTTCTTCCATGCCAAAAGAGCACTTGGACAATTTGACAAATAATTTATGCTTCTAGAGCAGTTGCAAGAGCAGATCTACATGTTGAAGATGTTTTTCCCAAGTGATGTTGTAGATGAGGATGTCATCAAAGAAAACAAGGATAAATTTTCTAAGATATGGTTTGAGAAAGTGATTCATGAGGCTCTGAAAAGTGGATGGGGCATTACAGAGACCAAATGGCATGACCAGGAATTCATAATGGCCTTCATGAGTTTGGAAAGCAGTCTTTGGAATGTCTACTTCTTTCATGTGAATTTGGTGATAGCTCAAGCGAAGGTTGAGCTTTGTAAAGAATTGAGCCCCATTTAGCTTATCCAACCAATCATTAACAATTGGGATGGGAAATTTGTCTTTGGCCATCAGCTTATTGAGGTCCCTGAAGTCTGGACACATATGCCATTCCCCATCTTTCTTGGACACCATGACCACAGGCGATGAATAAGGACTAATGCTAGGATGAATGACACCGGATTCCATGGGTTCCTTGATGATTTTTTCAATTTCATTCTTTTGGGCGAAAGGATATATATATGGGTGCACATTTGGTGGTTGTGCCCCTGGGATCAAAGTAATGCTATGATCATGTTCCCTTCTCGAGGGTGGAAGCTCATGAGGCTTGTCAAAGACCTGCAGATGGTTGTTTAAGACCTCTTACATCTTAGGATGAATATGAAGAGAATTGAGTTCGAAGGCCTGGATGGCATTAAATTGGGATATAACTCCATGGTGGCCCTTTTTTAACAATTTTTCCATCCTATGCGAGCTAATGATAGAAGGAGCACCTGCTTGGAATCCGTGGAGGGTATGTATGTGGTCATTCTACTTGAAGCTCATATATAAGTCCTAGAAATCCATTGTGATTGGGTCAAGTGTACGGAGCCATTCAACACCCAAGACAATGTCACACCCACCCATGTTGATGGCAAACATGTGGGTCTTTAGGTGATAATCCCCCATTTAAAGTTTGACATTTTCACAGTGGCCTTCAAATTTCATTGTCCCCCCATCATCAATCTAGACCTGGAAATTAGAGACTGCTCTGACAAAACAATGCACTGCTTCAAGGACTCTTTGATGGATAAAGTAATGCGTTCTGCCACTATCAATCAAGACTACTACAGGGTGATGCTTAATAAAACCTTTGATTTTGAGAGTTTGGGGATAAGAAATTCCTGCCAAAGCATGAAGCGAGATAAATGGGTTTTCAGGTGTAGCTGGGAGGTCATTGTCCAGTTGGTTGTCCTCATCTTCCTCCTCTGGTCCCTCAAATGGTGGAGCTTCCTCAGATGAACTGCGATCAATAGCATCAGTTTGAAAGAATTTAGGTTCCTTGCATTTATGCCCCGGGGAGTCTTTCTCATCACAGTAGTAACAAAATCCTTTCTTTATTCTTTCCACCATTTCCACTGTTGACACCTTTTGAACCTTAAGTGTTTGGGTAGTGCTTGGAGCCTAGGTGGGGTGTCCCTTGGCTATGAAATTTGGATGAGTCGACTGGGATGCTAACATGCATTCTACTTCACGAGCTATCTTGCAAGTTGCCAGCCATGAGACTGGGTGTTGTAGTCAGGCGTGGGCATGTATGGCGTCTTTGAGACCACTGATAAAACATTCCAAGTAGAATTCATCTGTTAGACCTCTTGTGCAGAAGGCTAATGCTTCAAAGGCTTTAATATATTCTTTCACTGTGCCTGTCTGTTAGAGCTTAGTAAGATGACCCAAAAAGTTAGATTCATGGTCAAAACAATTAGAAAGGGATTTTGAGAATATCTTCCAAGTCAGCAGCATTGCATAACATCATTGATGCCATTGCGACCATTGTCATCTTTCTTGGTCCAAGTACAAGCTTACCACACATAGCTTAGTTGCATCATCTCTGATGTGATTCAATGTGAAATATTGCTCCGTTTGTGCTAGCCATATGGCCGAATGAAAGCCATCAAATTTATACATGTCCAACTTGGGTGGTTGAAGCTAGGACTATTGGTGGTTTCCATAGAAGTGAAGAGAATGGCTAGACTCACCCTCAAGGTTTTCATTAAAATCATATGCCTCTGATTGTACCCCTGACTTTCCCTTTATGATTGTGTCAGTTAAGGTTTGGATCTGCTTCGTTAATGCCTCCAACTTTTTTTCAAGGGTGTCGATCTTCTCATTGGCCATAGCTTGAGTTCTGGTTTGTACCATGCACCGATCCAATGCACTCGTTGTTGTTGTGAAAAAAAAAAATGGGACCACCCAAAATTTTGACACTAACAAGTGAATGGTACCACCTTGCTCAGCCCGTCGACCTGATTCTTATGGGCTAAGTCTCCTATAAGCGTCCCGGGAGGGTCTTAGACTTTTTTTGTTTACTCCAAGAGAAGTTTTACTTCTCGCTTAGGAATACTACAGTAGTTGATTCCCAAAAAAGTTATTTCTGCCCAATGTCTTGCAAGAATCACACCCAGGTATAGGTGCCACACAAATAGTCAGATCTGAATAGTGGATTTGATTGTTGTGACTGCTACATAACCTAAACTGCTAGATCTGAATGGTGGATCTGATAGATCTGAATGGCGGATCTGAGAGATCTGAATGGTGGAACTAATTGTTGTGGCTACAATAGAAGCCAGCCTGCTAGATCTGATTTGGCAAAGATGATGCGTGATCTAGAGAGAGACAAGGGAACTATGGTCTCAAGGAGTGTCAGGTGCTACAGATCGCAATATACATAAGTGTCCGACAGTAGTACTCGACCCAATCTTTCAGGGCACTAACCAAGGAGGATCAACTGTACCCTTAGCCATACAACCCAACTACCCTATCATATGTGTGAGTAATATCCCTAACTACTATTCTCGGTGTACTGTAGTAGCAAGACGGCCGACGGTTTATCTATGGCGAGGTTTCAAGAGAGCTTAGGGGGCTCCCAATATACCTAGAGGGTACTTGGAAGATAGTCTTCATGGTTCTGTCTAATGCACTACTACTCGAAGGGGTACCCACAGCGGTTACAAGGGAGTCCAACAAGTGTGACCACCTCTTGTATTTCCTGTGTGCATACCTCCCCAAATCTGGAGGTTTATGCGCTCAACAATAGATCCCGTGGTTTAAAGACACCAGAAAACGTTTGTAGCCAAAAAACATTCTGCTAAAAATGGAGATCCCACAAGCCCTGGAAAGTTCTCTGATACCACTTGTTATGCTCTTGACCTACGAGAAGATACCAAAATACCAAGTATGCGAAGAAATATACCCAAAACACAGAACAATAAGAAATAAAAACATGTATTTCATTATTCAAAAAGGAAAGCAATGTTCACTTGCCTCTTCAAGGGGGCAACCTCCAATAGAGTTGGGCTCAATTATAAAATAAGACACAACGCTCCTCAAGGGGAGTCTCTATCCTTTATATAGGATTCATACATGCAATACCATGGGTCAGTACCATGGTTCTTATTAATACCATCTATCTGATACCATGGCCCATTTGCAACTAACTCTGGTCCCTTCTTTAAATGCGGGTCAACCACTTACAATTATTAATATGGGTTTTATTGACTCTTTAACTAACTATAACTATGAATCAAACCTATTACATAAATAAGGGGGTTAGGGTTGGACCCTAACAATGTTTATCACATCTTATTGGGGATAGCATAGCAATATGACAAGAGATATGTCCATGATGGAAGGAGAAATACTTACACTTTGAAAAAGACAATTGTAAGCATGTTTTGCTACCCATAGAAAAGAGCAGAGTCAAAGATGAAGCAATCAAAAAGTGTGTTAATGATGACTGGGAAAAAACTATTGCAATAAGTCAAGAAGGTAGAAGAGGTACAATTTTCTTTGATTGGTAAGCGTAGATTTGTAATAAAAAATACAAATTTCAATAAATTACCTATTGAAATCAAAGTGATACTAAATTAGTTTGTTGAAATCATTGTTGATGAGTTTCCAAATACCTTAACACCTATAAGGATTAACTATCACCACATATATTTGATTCTAGGCGCAAGTTTACGAAATAAATTAGCCTATACGATGACACCTAAGGAAAATGAAGAAATTAGAAATTAGGTTCAATAGTTGTTAAATAATGGACTCATCAAAGAGAATCTAATCCATTTCTGTTGTACACATAGTTTTGAGTCTAAAAAAGGATGGAGGTAGGAGAATGTATATGGATTGTATAGTAATAAACAACATAATGGTAAGGTACGAATGACCTAATCGATTGTTTGAGTGGTGCAAATTATTTTTCAAATTTAGATCAAAAAATTCGATATCAACATATTAGGATGAGAGAGTGCGATGAATGGAATACTTCCTTCAAAACCAATGATGGTTTATATGAGTGGTTTTTTATTTATTTTGGCTTGAAAAATGCCCCTAGTATGTTCATGAGACTCATGAATGAAGTCGCTAATGATTTTTTTTTGGAAAAATTGTAATTGTATTTAGATGATATTACTTTGTTTAGTAAAAACAAGGAAGAACATTTTAGGTTCTTTGTAATATCCTTCCATTGTTAGAATATTGTTTGGGTAATATTGAATTGTATTAGGTAGTATGGTGGAAAAATCCATGAAAAATATTATGGAAATTAATATTGAACAATAAATAATAAGTGGAATCTATGTACTTGGAAACAATAATAAGTAGGAATGAGACTCCTACCAAATAAAATCCCATGGGTGAATGGGAATGGATAATTCTTTCATGATAACAATTATAGATCAAATTCTAGATAATATTAATGGTTGAGAGATAAATATTCATTAAGTTTCTTAGGTGGAGATAGATGTTAAGCTCGAAAAGCATAAAAGCATTGCAGGAGAGAAAGGCGAGATTTTATGGGAAAAGCCTAGGTAAGTGGATAATCATATCCACAAAAGTAGGATGCCACTAAAAGGAAACTTTATCATGAATGACAAGTATTTAATACTTGAGAAGGGGATCAATGGTGTAGCTGATTCCTGGCAAGGAGTTTTAGCTCAAGGGTGAACTGAAGAAAATAGTTCTAGGTTGGGTGGTGAGTAGGTGTGATCTTCCAAGTACTCCACTAATGATTATATTAAATATTATTATGTGCTTTGTGTTTTTATTCAAGCTTATTATATATTTGATGCTTGGTGTTGAAATATTTAATTCTTAGTGTTAGAATTATGGTTATGGTATCGTATATAGTAGAATGTATGTTGGTATAAGTAAATATTGATCTTTTACTTTATACAGATGCATACGAGTGGTAAATGTGCATATGGTTGTTGGAAGTTAGTAATTATCTAAGAAAAATAAAAATAATGTAATGTTAGTTGCCTCAAAGATTCATATTCTTGGAGACATTGAGGATTTATATACTCGCTGCGATATATAGATATAAATAGAACTTAGTGTGGAGGTGTAAGCATTTTTGACAAAATAGATTCTAATGATTATAATATGAATATAATATTATGAATCATGCCAGTTGGAACTACTAGTAGTGTTATTAGGAATAGGAGTGAAATGGTTCTTGTTTTATTATCAATAGGAATTTTGGATGATGATGTTATGGTGAGAATTTCTATGATAAGTTATGAATAGAATTAGTAATATTGTAAGGAGGTGGATCTACTCACAATAGGAACTCCCAAAGAGTAAGGGAGTTAGGCGTACAAGGAAACTATAGGTTTCCAATAGTGTGCACTCGTTGAAGGGAACCAAGTGAAGTTTGTAAACTAGGGAGGGATTCACACCCAGTAGGAGTCGGGATACATGTTTTTTTCAGTAGAGGTACATCTACACATTTTTTTTTAAGAAGGATACCATGAACTGATTAAATTACCGAACCAACATTGAAATTCATGTACATGTAACAAAATTAACAAGATAAGAACTACAAAAGAGATAATTTAAACTGAGGAAAAGAAGAGGTGACTGATAGCGAAATGAACTATGGGTTAATACTCATAGAGTTCATCCAATATCATATTATGAATCATGCTAGTTGGAACTACTAGTAGTGTTATTAGGAATAGGAGTGAATTGGTTATTGTTTTATTATCAATAGGAATTTTGGATGATGATGTTATGGTGAGAATTTCTATGATAAGTTATGAATAGAATTAGTAATATTATAAGGAGGTGGATCTACTCACAATAGGAACTCCTGAAGAGTAAGGGAGTTAGGCATACAAGGAAACTATAGGTTGCCAATAGTGTGCACTCTTTGAAGGGAACCAAGCGAAGGTTGGAAACTAGGGAGGGATTCATACTAGTAGGAGTCGGGATACATGTTTTTTCAGTAGAGGTACATCTACACAATTTTTTTTAAGAAGGATACCATGAACTAATTAAATTACCCAACCAACATTGAAATTCATGTACGTGTAACAAAATTAACAAGATAAGAACTATAAAAGAGATAATTTAAACTGAGGAAAAGAAGAGGTGACTGATAGCGAAATGAACTATGGGTTAATACTCATAGAGTTCATCCAATATCATCATAAATACTTTTTCTATTCCATTAGAAGATTCTAATACATCAATATCAGAAAGTCCCAAATTGCTCGAAAGATACTAGATAGAACAACCAATCATTGAAAAAACATTTGTAATGACTAATGTCATGGGAATTCATATGAAATTGATATAGATTTAATAGAGTAGAGATAGGCGAAGGAAACATATCATCTGCAATGGTCACAGAGTCATCAAGGAAGAGAAACACAAAGGAATGGAATGAGATGGTGAGGTTGTAGAGCTCAGATGCCAAACTATTTGAAGTGGATAAGATAATGATGTTACAGTCAAGGTTTGCGAACTCTTCTTCTTGCACCAGTCTAACCCAAACATCTGATCCAACACCAGCGACATCACCAGGGGATGATCCTGATGCCTACAGATATGAAAACAAAATCCTTGATGTAAACAAACTTTGGTATCGGCTTCCTGTACAAGGATGGAGACTACAGAGAGTTTATCTTCTCTTCCCATAATTTTGCAAGGGCTCTAAAGAAATTGATGGACACTACAACCATGAATTAGAACTAGATCTTCTCTAGTTTAGGGTGATCTTAGCACATAAATTATATCACTGCACGATCACTGCCACAAAATCCATTCCAGTGAGATGTGAAGACAGAGCCCTAGATCTAGAACTAGATCACCCATGAGTAACATTTCTTCTCATAGATTTGCGGATCAAGAGGTTGAATCTAGATAACTGCGACCCCATGAGGATCTACTAATGTCAAAACAAAGAACTAGAACTAGATCTGGGGAGTCGACTTCGCTTCTTCCCTATACAATTTTTTCTTCCTTCACAATGGGTGGATTCGCTGATCTAGCCATCGCATGATCAGGAGATGATTGATAGAAGCCCACCAAATAGGAATATAGTAGATCTGGATCTGATCCAAATATTTATCAGAACATTACAAGGAAATACTATATGCAAGATGATATGGAATTGGAGGCATATACAAGACTTAAAGTACAAGCTACAAAAAAATAGGTATATCAACAAGTATGCAAAGATTGATTTATCCAGTCAAAAACTCCCGACCGGGATGAGGAAATGTGGAGGTGATAAAGGCAAGGGAATTCATTATAAAGACAAGACAGTAGGAAGTGATCACAGGTATTAGGCCACCCTCCCAACAAGCGAAATGAGTACTCTGTCAGACCAAACTTTAAGTGGCAGGGGTGGGAAAGGAGGAGTACAGATGATTAGGAAAAATGGTGGTGGTTATGGCTGGGAGAGTAGGACGGTGAAGAAGCATAACAGGAAGGTGACGAGGGGCGAAGAAAATGATAAGCTGATAGAGTGAAGGAGGAATGGCTTGAGGAGCAAGAGGAAAACATTACCAGGGTAATCTGCAAGATTGGGTACATGCAAATGGCTTTTCCCACCTTACTTGTTCTCATTTTTATCAGTAGAATGAATAACAGTCAGTTGAGGGAGGAGATGGGAGGTGGAAAGAGTATGAGAAAACTGGGAAGGCCCCATGTTTCGTAGTATGAAGACCCTCTAGAGAGGTCCTAGGGTGGAGGAAGAAACTATAGTCAGAGGTAGAGGTTGAGAAATAATGAGGAAAACCAAAATGTGACATCCATGGCCGGAAGCAAGAGAAAGATAGACACCAGAGATTCGCTGAGGGACCCCTTAAAATGGTACCTGACCCGCATGATAGGGGGAGTGCTTCATCCCATGAACTCGGGAAAGGGCTATCAAGAACAAAGCATCAAAATGGAAGGGGAGTGTAGTAGGAGTAAGGGAATACCAAAGAGTCACGTGGTTAACGATGAGGAGAATAAAATTACTGTAAACTTAACACCTGTGATTGATGCATGTGAACAGGAGGAGGTAGAAGCCAGGATGGCTCGACAGGGTCAGAGGCGTGGTTGAGGAGGAAGTGGTCGCCTGAGACAAAGTAATCATGGTGACAGGCCTGTGGAAGAACCCGATAATCAACGCAGAGGGAGGCGGTTCGCCTGGACTGTTAGCCAAGAAGCAGTGTGTGCTTACCAAGAGGAAATGGATGAAGGCATTCGTTGTATAATCCAAAATCTGGAGGAAAGAGTCTTAGAAGAATAGTTGGGCTTGAAAACTGAAAAATGGGCTGCTATAGTTAGTGACCCAGGAAAAACAAGGGGGAGATAGACGCTATATCGAAGATCCCTGCACATCTATTGGGTTTTGAAGAGTCTTTTGGCAAAGGCCCTGGAACAAGTTGCTAAAGAAATGGCTAAAATTTCCAATGGAATCCCAAATGTATAAAAGGAAATGAAAAATTTCCAAACCACTATGATCAACCAAAACAATAAGCTGGCGGAGATATCTCAGACCCTATCCAGGATAGCAATTTTGGTCCCAAGCGAGGAAGATCATGCAAATTTCTCCATGGAAATAGACAAAGATACTGGAACCAGAAATGCCTGATGCGGAGGACGATACACTTGAGGTTTTTTGTTATTTTTACGAATGCTATTCTATGTTACATAGAAGCTTACTAAGTAATTTCAGATGTTATGTTTATATATCGAGTATGGACAGAATTATCCAATTTTGGTTTTGGAATGCCTACAGTAAACTGAGGTGGCCAACAGACCTGGTTTCCCCTAGGGGCAGGTTGAGGCCACCATAACTGTGTATCTAGACTTTATGTTTAATGTGAATAGAAAGAATGGAGCTACCTCACATACAAAAAAAAAATATTGATTTATCTAGGGAAATTATTACAAGAGAATTATACGCTCTAGGACTATGGCATTGTCACATATTCGACCATCATCTTGAATCTTATATTGCGAGGTGGATGCTCTTGGACTAGCTCAAAGGGCTCAGGCTCTTTTAAAGGTGCAGTCAAAGGGAAGGAGGAAACCCAAACCAAACAACACCATATTCAAAACTACCTAGGCCCTAAATTGTGGAAGAAAAAACCCAGATACCAGCCTTGACAAACTATTTACCTGAGGTAAATGAATTGTATACAGATTTCCATACCAAAGCAATCATGTGTAGATTTAATGGATTATGGCCTAAATCAAATGCTCTACATCAATGGATATTCTCTACATGTACATCAAATTGTGATATTCATCTATGCTCCAAAGGGTTTTTTATTGTCAGATTTGAAACAATAAAAGATAAAGATTATGCCTCAAACAAGGGACCATGGTTTTGTGGCAATGCAGGCCTCTTTATGATACGTTGGTTCCCAAGTTTTGATGCCACCACTATGATGGTATCCAAAATGCCTGTATGGGTTAGGATACACAATCTACCACAACATTTCTAGCACCATACACTACAACAATACATGAAATTTGCACTATATTTAGCACCAAAATTTAATGCATTTTTTCTCAATTGGGATGAGTAGTCTAGCTCTATTGTACAATTTTTAAAGCGTCATATTTTGCACCAAATATTTCATCTTTTTTTACACCAAATTTTACATCCTTTTTGGCATCATATTTTGCACCAAGATTGGCATTTGGTTTTACAACAAGTTTTGCTTCTAGTTTTGTGCCATTTTTTGCATAATTTTTTGCTTCCTGTTTTGTGCCATTCTTTTCTTCTAGTTTGTGTCATAATTTGCATCGCGTTTTACACCATATTTTGCATCCAATTTAGTGCATTTTTTCATCCAGTTTGTGCCAATTCTTGCATCTAGTCTTATGCCATTTTTTTCTTCTAATTTTGTACCTATTTTTACATCTATTTTTGTGCTAGTTTTTGTGCCTTTTTATGCACCATTTTTTGCATCCATCTTTGTACCATTTTTTGCATCCACTTTTGTGTTTAATTTATCTCCCTTTTTTTCATCCTATTTTGCACCATATTTTGCATCTAATTTTGCATCATTTATTGAATCGAATTTAACATCACTTTGAACACCATTTCTTGCATCCAATCTTGCATCCTTTTGAGCATCCAAATTTGTATCCTCAGTAGAACCATGTGTTGCATCCACCTTTGTATGCCATTTTGTGTCTAATGTTACATTCAATTTTGAGTCATTTTTTTGTCTACTTTTGCATTTGATTTTGCACAAAGGTTTGCTTCATTTTTTGTACCTCATTTTTCATTCAATCTTGCATCTCGATTTGCATCCAAATTTGAGCCATTTTTATGCCCATTTTGCACCATTTCTTCTACTTTTGAGTCCAATTTTGCACCATTTTTTATGTCCAATTTTTCATAATTTTTGGTGTCTAATTTTGCATCATTTTTGGTATCCAAATTTGCATCCTTTTTTTTGTCACATTTTCTGTCCACATTTGCATCTCATTTTGTAGCTAGATTTGAGTTTGAATTTGCATCTAGTTGTGTATCATTTTTGGCATCCTTGGTTTCACCCTTTTCTAGTCCCATTTTTCATCTTGTTCTATGTCTTTTCTTCCATCATTTCTTGCGCCCGATTTTGCATCCTAATTTTACACCATTCTTTACATCCTCATTTTGGTGTCCATTTTTGCATCCTTGTTTACACCCAATTTGGTATCCTTTTTTATGCCCTATTGTGTTCCCTTCTTGGTGTCTAGTTTTGCACCCTTTTTTAATTCTACTTTAAAACCATTTTTGTGTCATTATTTGCATCTTGTTTTAATGACACATTTAACATTAAATTCTACTCCCAATTTTTCATCCATGGTTACATCCACTTTTGGCTTCTTGTTTAGAGTTGTACTTTTCTTTTCATTTATGACCCCCTTTATGGGTTAATTTTACTAATTTCAATTACATAGTGAAATATATTACAGTTTCTAAATATTATTTAAGAAGATATCACAATTCAAATTGATAACTTAATGTTTGTAAACATATTTAAGGGTAATTGACAACATTCATAAAAAAATAGCAGTGTCATCATATATAACAATTCTTTATCAAAAAAATCATTGAAAATTTTCAATTACATATATGGCTACAAAATGAAAACCTGTCACATATAGCATTATTCCAAGGCAAATTCACAACTTTACATCCAAAAATAGTAATATCATCATACATAATGATTCTCCATAAAAAACATTGACAATTTTCAACACATATATAAAGTAACAAGATAATACTAATAATATCTTCATCATCTTTAATCAAATGTGTGATTATCATATCAAAATCTTTCATGAATATCATTATTCTAAGGTAAATTCACAACATCCATCTAAAGATAGTAATATCATCCTACATAATAATTCTCCGTCAAAATAATGTTGATAATTTTCAATATATACATAAAATAACAAAATAATATTGATAATATCATCATCATATTTAATCAAATTAACTAAAATTCGATGTATGATTACCAAATTAAAATGTTTCATAGATATCATTATTATAAGGTAAATTCACAACATCCATAAAAGAATAGGAATTTCATCATACACAATAATTATTCATAAAAAAGATGTAAACAATTTTCGAGATATTCATAAGGTAACAAGATAGTATCGATAGTATCATCATCATTATTCGAATCACCTAAAATTTAAATATATGATTACCATATTAAGACATCCCAACTAAATATAAAAAATAATGCATGGCTAGCTAGCACCACAAAAATCATAGTCAAGATCATCCTCATGATCATTTCCATGATCATCATCTTGACCATCTTGATAATCTCATCCACATCACCATCACCAATGACATTCTCATCCTCATCATCTTTGATATTTGGGATTTTATTCAATAACTTATTAAATCATGAATTGAAGCCCATAATTGGTTCTCTAGGTTCAACTTTCAAGTTATAGAGGTAATCGAGAAGAGTAGTTGTTGATCAGTAATCTCGAAACTTGGTTAAGAACTACTCCTCGAAGGAATCCCAACTATTAATGGAAACATATGGTAATGAAAAATACAATGATATTGCTGATCCTTGTAAAGTATAAGGGAATAATCTTACAACTGCATCTTCTTCTACTATTGCATTTAGATTTATGGACAACATAAAATTGTTTATGTGTTCTTTAGCAGGAAGACCATCATATGGGTTAAATTTTGGCAACCATTTCATCAGATATGCATGTAATGGTCTTGCCATTCGAATAGATCCTGGATTTGTCCATTGTCTTTGAGCCATAATGGGTATCCGTGTAGAGGAAGATGTTCCAGTAGTTGAAGGCGATTTGTTATAGGAGATTTTTGCTCCAGTATGAGTGTAAACCATGATCTGGAGTTGTGAGGTGGATGATTGATTTTGAGATGAAATGGATGGAATGAATGAAGGTGTTTCAGTTGAAGATGAGAGAACCTCACTATGAGCTTCAGACTATGTTTTCTTAGTCTTCCTTCGGTTTGACAGAGGGAATTCAAATGGGGGGATCCCTAATTTTTCGTTATGTGATCTAGTTAACCTTTGAGAGGAAGGAAACTGAGAAGTAACACTAGCTTGAGATAACTCATATTCTTCTTGAGATATTGAAATCCCCTACAGTTTATGGATTAAGGAATGCACTTCAGGAGTTTCAATAGAAGAAGATTGACATGACTTCATTAGGACTTCAGTAATGGAATTTACGGATTTCTTTACAACTTCTCGCCTAGGATTTGGGGATTTGGAATGTGAACGAGAAGTTGGAGGTGATGGTGAGGGAGTTTTACTCTTGGAATGGCTTACTGATTTAGATTTTCTTGCCATTCATAGTTAGGCCCTCCTTCTGGCACCAAAATGTGGAATCCTAAAAAATTACTTTGACAAAATGGGGGAAAACCACCTAGTTCGGACCCTGAAAGCAACTCCTTTTCCATTGGTATAGTGGCTTTGACTCGGGATAATGGGACCAGTTTCCCAGAAAAGAATTGATAGTGATGGTGGGATGATATATGATGTAACAGGAAATTATTTATCTAAGTGTAATCTAATCTAACTTCTAAACACGTGCATATATCCTATTTTAACACTATTTAACTATAAGTATACTCAAGAATCAAATATGATATGTGATCTACAATGATGTCTTACAACAATTGGTAATAAATATCATTCAACTCCAACAAGAAATTAAATCGTTTACCAATAATCGTTTTGGATAAATAGTTTTACAAAACGATTAAGAAAAAAATATCAGATATAAAATAGTTCATGTATTCACAATGAAATTAGAGCTAACATAATACAGAAATGCAATAATGCTAGAACTATAATTCAGACTTTGATACATAAAACAATTGAAATAATAAGTATTGCTTGATACACAAATAAAAAATGATCATAAGATAACAATACCATATATGATATGTCTTGCTCATGTGCTTCACCATTATTGACCCAATTTCAATCAATCCAACACATTCTAAGAGTACAAAAGTTCATTTCAATGGAGCATGCTAGATATTAAAAGAAAATAGATCTTGTTCCATTCATTTCATCAAACCCTCCTCAAAAGTAGAGAAGTACAATGTTTTGAAAAGTGCTTTTGATAAAATTTCTGGACCCCACTCTAAATGCATGAGAGGGGTTCAAATACTAAAATATACGTCTTAAAATCAATTATTACAAAAAATACATGAGGAGGTTCAAACGACCTTCCTCAGAATATGCAAAAATAAAAATAAAAGAAAAATAAATAAATGACCAGCTCCTTTGAACTTGATCTCTAAGATCGCAAATATCATTCATTAGCTTGAGCTGAGGCAGTTGGCCGATTATAGATTTTAACTGCCCAACAAATAAGGCATCTATTAGTGTTGGCACAATCATTTGTGTATATGTTGTTAAACATCTTAGAGTCATCCATTGGTTTTGAGGTTTCACTAAAAGCTGCCAATATGCCTCCTAATTTAGCCTGTTTAATTATTTGATTGCCTCCTCCTTTTCCTGTGCGGCCTGTTTCCACTACTGCTCTGGTTGTTTGGCATTAGGAAGAAATCCTTATACACATTCCTTGACCAAAATGGCACCATGAAGATTTTTGTTAATGGATTCTATTATACTATTTGTTGTTGTCATTTCTATCAATGTTTCCCTTTCCACTTGCTTCAACTGAGAATCCCAATATGTGAACAAAATATCTTTATGAGACTCTTCCAGCTTTGCTAGTGCAGCCTTCCTCCCATCCTCTGATTCTTGCCAGATGATAAACTTAGAAAAAATTTTGAGGATTTCGTCATATTCGAGCCTCATATCAATAACTTGGTTTTTTAATTTATCACTGGTCTCACAGTAAGGATTTATCTACGAGATTTTATGGTAAAATACTTCCTTTTGTTGCATTAGTAAGGAGTTGAGGTTAGGCGCTTCCTTAATGAATTCATCGATTTGCGGATTGTATCTAATTTTTCTATCTTGGCTTGTATCTGCAATTTCTTTTCTACTAAGTTGTATTAATGTTGTATTCTCATTTGTTTGAATTTCTTTTGGAGCTGGGCTACTTGCAATTTTTCTTGCTAATTAGATTTTTCTTGGGATAATTGTTGTTCTAGCAGCAAAATTCTCTGTTCTTTCTCCTTAAGCAGCATTTGAACCTCTTTTGCCTTGTAAATAGTTGTTGTGGCATAGGCTCCCGTTAATTGTGATAGTTTTGTGAGATTCGCAAATGGGTCAAATGACGAGTCCTTCCATACGATGTCAATTGGTTCATTTTCTGGAGTGGTAACAACTACATCGTCCATCATCCTTTTCTTCCTTCGCCTCTTGACTACAACTTTGTGGGTGGGGCTATAGAATACATCTACATAAGGTATTTCTTCAATTCCTAAAACAATTTCTGAAGTAGGAGTAGCAGGAATGATCTCAACGTCCTAAGTGCCTGTGGTTCTTTCCTATGTTCTTTCTAGATTGGGCTTATGATGGGTTTTCTCGGGAGTTTTCACTCCAGATGTTTTCTCAGGGTTTGTATCTATGTGGATATTTTTGTTGAAATGTTCCTATTATTTTTCGATGTCAATGGCTGGAGCTTTACCTGACTGAGTTGAAGTAGAAACAACTTCTGCTTAGTTCTTTGCTTTGGCCTGCTTGTCTGTTTCCTCTATACTTTGAGCTATGTACTTTTAAAATTCTTTATTAGTGTTTCCTCCCCCATTTTGAGACTAATGCTCTAAGTGCTCTCACTCATGCATAGATCTCTCCTAGGTTTCTTCTTCATATTTTTCTTTGGAGCTGCCCTCCAAACTTACACTGGGAGTTGGCTCCTTTATTGGTTCAATTTGCAGTAGGTCCAATGGGACCTTTAATAATCTCTTTTTCCTATACACATGGAAAGCGTCAAAATCCTCCATGGTCAAAAGTAGAGATGCCATATGCAAAACTTGTGAAAATGTTTCTACCTGTAGGAAGAGGTCATCGAAGGCATCCACTTCATGACTTTTACCATAGAAGTAAAATCCTTAACAGTGTCATTCAGGTCATACTGCCTTCCCAGAAACGTAGCTAATTTTAGAGATTTAATAATATTTTCTTATTTTTGTGCATGTGCATAATCACGTAGTGAAAAAGCACCACATTGTAATTGGAATGTATACCAAATGGCCTTCTTATGCTCTTTTAGTCCTCTGCTTAATCCGCCTTCCTTGTTGTTTGGTAGGTTATTTCTCTAGCCATTAGTTTATCGGGGACATAATATGGGAGGACATGTTGTGAAGCAATACTCCCAAAGACTCTAATGTAGGTGAATGTTTCTTCCCAAAACGATCTGGCTATTGGTAAGATATCTACCTCGACCTCTTTGGAAAACCTAGGGGTGGTTCTGTCATAAATTTATTTATGAATGGGTAGCATAACCCCTTGATAGATCTTATAAAAATGTGGGTGGAATTGAGATTCCCACAAAATTTTATGTTATATATGGATGGGAAGTGGGTTCTGTACGTTACACTTCCATCCCATATTGGAAAATTGACAATAAAAAATGATTGCATCCATAACAAAAGCACTCATGAAAGATGGGGGATAAACCCTTAAAGATGAACTTCTTTTTCTTCTATATTCTATAATGGCCTTTGCCAAATTATCTGATAAAATTTGAACCCAGTTCATTATTTTTGCATTCACATTTGCATCTATCAATGGGAGCTAATCCATTGAAAACTTCATGCTATCAGGTCTACCGAATAACCGATATATCATTGTTGTTGCAAAACTATGTGGGGGAGATATGGATGATATTGATTACATACCAGTTTTATCATGTTTTAGCTTGCCCTCTATTATGAAACCAACTCAAGAAAATATAGAAAAGATAGATCAACGCCTTAGAATTCAGTGTCTTCGAGGGGGAAACATCCTTTACATCACATAAATGAACAATTATTGGATGATTCAAATGACAAAACCTCCTTTCTATATATAGGAGTCTAAGGAGTCACAATATAACTCAG